>CM027083.1:137736-165236 GCA_015343265.1 Pao palembangensis | reverse complement strand
GAATGTTTCGGTCACCAGGCCATCACCAACACCCTTCTGTTTTTCCACTTTTCTGTTTGTGCACTTAGCACTAGTAAATAAAGTTTTTCGAGGTTTTTTTTTGTGCATCACACACAGCCTCCATTTTGTTCCTGAGTGCGGGCCTCCTCCTTTCTTGTTTGGGCCAAAAGTCACATGATAAATCTTTGGGCGGTTGATTCCTTTAGCCAGCAAGCTATGGGCCGGGGAACACAACGCTGTAATATTCAGGGAAAGGACTGCAATCGCAGCCGGTCGGCATTGAGCACTGGCCTTTCATCACCAATAGTACCAACATCCGTGCGTTGGACAGCCTTCACTAAGCTGGCGTTTGACTGATGTGTGTTAGCTGGTTTAGCTAGCTGTTCTGTCAGGTTTGTGCTCATCACCAATCTTTGTCTTCCTTTAGAAGGAGGAGGAGAAGTGTTCTCCGCTCCTCCAGCGCTTCGGCCTGACTAACGCTAGCAGCTTTAGCGGCGTATGGTCATTATTTTGTCCCCCGCCATCACGTTATTTTTTAGTTTGCCGCCCTCGCATCCTCATCAGCCCAGAACATAATCGGCGCTGCGGGCTGAGGCTAAGCTGAGGCGACAGCTCGTGTCAGGAGGCCACAGACTCCTGACCCTGATGCTAAAGGACCCGTCTGGTCTCTGAGAGCCGTTAATGGGCCCCAGCTCCCCTTTTGTGTTCGGGCCATCACCCACCAGGGGCTGCTTGGAATCCTAGCGAGGGGGAGGAAAATCGGCCCGCAACACCGCCGGCGTTCCCAGAGTTCAGACTGCTAACGAGGCCTAACGGAGCTTCTGCCTAAACTAGAAAGCAAAATAGGTTTTTGTTATCCTGCTGCTAACCCTCCGATAAACCAGCGAAGAAGAATACTTGACAACTGATGACCAGACTGACCTAACCCAGACTTACCTGAACCAGACTGACAACAGCAGACTGACTCTAACCGGAGCTAACCTGAATTAGACGGCCCTAACAGACTGACCCTAGCAGACTAACACAAACCAGACTGACCTAACCAGACTTACCTGAACCAGACTGACTCTAACCAGACTGACCCTAACCAGACTAACCTGAACCAGACTTACAAGGGGCGGGTTTTGAATACTCGTTCCTGATTGGCTCGGGTCAACAAGGCTGTTGCCACGGTGTGGTTGGCAGAAACACTTCCTGTTGATATGTGACAGGACAGGAAGTGCAGGCCTTCGATTAGCTTCTGTTGCTTTCAGTTGCTAAAAAGCCGTTTAAAGTGCCTGGTGGAAGGAATTTCATTTCCTTTGGGCAGCGGCCGATAATCCCGCTGTGTTTGTGTTTTCTGGCCTTTCGGATGAGATTTGAGCGAACAATCAAAGACGGACTTTGGCCTCGCAGCTTAGCGGCTTCTGCTCCGCAGCCACATGTGCTGGCGGCCGTAAGCCTCTGAAGGTCCCCTGACATTTGCTCGTTGAGCCTCGGTATTGAAGTGTTGACTTCACATGTTGTTTGCTAAACAAGCGTGGTGAGCTTCACATAATCTGCTCTCTCCCTTTCTCGTTAACCATATGTGGTTACTGGCGGCATCCACCAGGCAGTGCTGCTGTTCCATTCCCCTGCGCCTCCTCTGATGTGGGGCGGGTTCTTCATGAGACCTGCGCTCCCCAAGCAGCTAGAGAGGCGCCGTTAAGCCCTCAAGAAACCGACTGTTAGATCTGGTAAATGTTTGCTGGCTGTTTCATCGAGTCTTAAAGGAACAGTCGGTAAACTTGTGGCCAAAGCTGGTACTGCAACATAATGCCCCTCCCCCTCAGCGTGAAGCTCCGCCTTCTCTCGCTGCCACAGTTAGAACTCGGACCAGAAACACGTCAGTTTCAACATA
Source organism: Pao palembangensis (assembly GCA_015343265.1). NCBI lineage: Eukaryota > Metazoa > Chordata > Actinopteri > Tetraodontiformes > Tetraodontidae > Pao > Pao palembangensis. Next base: position 163,357 of record CM027083.1, on the reverse strand, counting down.
AGCGGCTTTGAGTTTTCTGCTCTGATTGGTCGGTGACTCAACATGTGTGAGTGTGTGCCTGACTGGATGTGCACATTACCTGCATGTTTGCGTGGTGGCAGTGAACACAGTGTCCAGACAGACTGGATCAGCATCTGTTTACACACACACCTGGGAATTAACCCAGGACTCCCACTTTAAACTGATCCAGCACACACACACACACACACACACACACACACACACACACACACACACACACACAGATACTGGTTACACTTACAATCTCTGAATGGGTGTAGGGAGTTGGGTTAGGTCGACGTAACAGGAGAAAAACTGGCCAATAGGCTGTTTGTTCAGAACAAGGAAGAGGAAGATGAAAAGAACAGATGGAGATGGAAGAGCTTTGGAAACCTCAGAGCAGCTAGGCGTAGATTTCTGTTTTAAAATGTACACATCATCAGTAGGAAGAAACCTGAATCGTACTCTTCTCTTGAATGACGAACAGGCAGCCCCACAGGCATGCGACCAGGCAGCCCGACAAGCCCGACCAGCGCCCCACCAGAGCGCCCTGAAACGCCCGACAGCCCAGGCGCCCCGACCAACGCCGACGCCCACCAGAGGCATGCAGTGCGCGCCCACCAGGCGCCCCGATAGCAGCCACGACAACGCCCACCAAGCATGCGATAGCATACCAGGCACAACAACATACAGAGCAGCCCGTAGGCATGACATGCAGAATAGCATACGATAGCCTCAGAGCGCCCCTGGGCATGTACAAATAGGCATACGACAAGCCCCATAGGCGTATGGCCCCATGACAAGCCCCTGGGGCAGCCCATAGGCATGAATAGCCCTGGGCATTACGACCTTGAACAGCCCACCAGGCAGCCCGATGGCCTGGGCCCACCAGGCCCCACCAGGCCCAGCCCACCAGAGCCCTGGGCAGCCCACAGGATGCCCCACCAGGGCGTACGATGGCATGCGATAGCGCGCCCACAAAGCATACGATAGCATACGATAGCAGCCCGACAACCCCACCAGAAGCCCGACAGCATGCGACAACACCAAACGCTTCCGACAACACCCACCAGGCAGCCACCGACGCCCTGTACGCCCGACAGCATACCAGAGCGCCCGCGACAACGCCTGAAACGCCCTGACATACCAAACGCCCCGACAACGCCCCTGAAGCATACGACAACACCCGCAAACGGCAGCCCTGAAACGCCCACCAGGCAGCCCCACAACAGCATGCGACAACGCCCGACGCCCGCCAGAGCGCCCCGCGACAACGCCCGCCAGAGGCATACGACAACGCCCACCAGAGCATACGACAGCAGCCGACAATGACAATACGACAAGCCCCACCAGGCGCCCCACCAGAGCGTACGACAGCCCCACCAGAACGCCCCTGACAACGCCCCACCAGAGCGCCCGCCAGGCGTACCAGAGCATGCGATAGCAGCCCACCAGGCAGCCCCACCAGAGCATACGACAACACAGAGCATGCGATAACATACCAGGATGCCCCGATAGCATACCAGAGCAGCCTAGAGCATACGATAGCCCACCAGAGCAGCCCCACCAGAGCATACGACCAGCGCCCCACCAAGGCAGCCCACCAGAATGCTTACGACAGGTGACCCACCAGAGCATACCAGAGCATACCAGGCATGCGACAACGTACCAAACGCCCCACCAGAATGCCCCGTGCGACCCACCAGAAACGCCCCCACCAGAACGCCCCGACCGCGCGCCCACCAGAAACGCCCGCAAACGCTAACAACGCCCCATCCGCGCCCACCAGAAAGCATACGACAACGCCCGCCAGAAGCATACGACAACGCCCACCAAACGCCCACGACAACGCCCCACCAAAACATACGATAGCATACCAAACGCCCCACCAAACGCCCCGACCATACGACAACCCCGCAAACGCCCCACGATAGCATACCAAACGCCCCACCTGAGCAGAGATGGGTTGAGCCTTAGTTAGGGAAAAGCGGATCGCAACCAATCACAGCCCTCCACTGAGGAGGCACCAAGAACAGCAGCTGGGACTGGCTACAGCCAGGAAGGCGGAGCCCCCAACACTCTTGAGATCCAGCGTCCACGCGGGGAGGCGGGCGTGGCAGAAAGAACCCCCGTCAGAGGAACCCCCCCACAGGAGGGGGCTGGTCTGATGGTCACCCTCAGCTCTGGTCAACGCTTCCTCATCTTTGGTTCTTAAGCTAACGAAGGTCACACTGCTGTCTGATGCTGGCGTGAGGCCTGGTTACAGGTGATGCCTGGTTACAGGTGAGGCCTGGTTACAGGTGAGGTCTGGTTACAGGTGAACCTGGATACAGAGTGTGAGGCCTGGTTACAGGTGAGGAATCTGGTTGCACAGGTGGGGCCTGGTTGCAGGTGATGTCTGGTTGGTGAGACCTGGATACAGGTGAGGCCTGGTTACAGGTGATGTGTCTGGTTACAGGTGAGCCTGGTTACAGGTGATGTCTGGTTACAGGTGAGACCTGGATGGGTGAGGCCTGGTTACAGGTGATCTGGTTACAGGTGAAGACCTGGTTACAGGTGAGTCTGGTTACAGGTGAAGACCTGGATAGGTGAGGCCTGGTTGCAGGTGAGACCTGGATACAGGTGAGGCCTGGGTACAGGTGAGACCTGGTTACAGGTGATGTCTGGTTACAGGTGAGGCCTGGTTATAGGTGAGACCTGGATACAGGTGATGTCTGGTTACAGGTGATGTCTAGTTTACAGGGTGGAACCTGGATACAGGTGGGCCTGGTTACAGGTGAAGACCTGGTTACAGGTGAGACTGGTTACAGGTGATGTCTCTGGTTACAGGTGGACCTGTGGATACAGGTGAGGCCTGGTTACGGTGATGTCTGGTTGGAATGAAGACCTGGTTACAGGTGAGGTCTGCAGTTTGGGTGAGCCTGGTTACAGGTGAGGTCTGGTTACAGGTGAACCTGGTTACAGGTGGTTTCCTGGATACAGGTGAGGCCTGGTTACAGGTGATGTCTGGTTACAGGTGAGGCCTGGTTACAGGTGGTCTGGTTACAGGTGAACCTGGATACAGGTGAGGGCCTGGTTACAGAGTGAAGACCTGGTTACAGGTGAGACCTGGATACAGGTGAGGCCTGGTTACAGGTGATGTCTGGTTACAGATGATGCCTGGTTACAGGTGATGTCTGGTTACAGGTGGGGAGCCTGGATACAGGTGAGCCCTGGTTACAGGTGAGACCTGGTTGCAGGTGGTCTGGTTACAGGGTGGTTCTGGTTACAGGTGATGTCTGGTTACAGGTGGAGACCTGGATACAGGTGAGGCCTGGTTACAGGTGATGTCTGGTTGCAGGTGAAGACCTGGTTGGTGATGTCAGTTGCAAATTGAGCCTGGTTACAGGTGAGACCTGGATACAGGTGATGTCTGGTTACAGGTGATGTCTGGTTACAGGTGAGACTGGATACAGGTGGGGGCCTGGTTACAGGTGATGTCTGGTTACAGGTGAACCTGGATGCAGGTGGGAGCCTGGTTACAGGTGGTCTGGTTACAGGTGATGTCTGGTTACAGGTGAGGTCTGTGGTTACAGGTGTGTCTGGTTACAGGTGAACCTGGGCCACAGGTGAGGCCTGGTTGCAAGGTGATGTCTGGTTACAGGTGGACTCTGGATACAGGTGAGGCCTGGTTACAGGTGAGGCCTGGTTACAGGTGAGACCTGGATACAGGTGAGACCTGGTTACAGGTGAGACCTGGTTACAGGTGATGTCTGGTTACAGATGGTTTCCTGGATGCAAGGTGAGGCCTGGTTACAGGTGATGTCTGGTTACAGGTGAGACCTGGATGGGTGAGGCCTGGTTGCAGAATTGAGGAACCTGGTTACAGGTGAACCTGGATACCCAGGTGAGACCTGGATACAGGTGGAAGTTCCTGGTTACAGGTGATGTCTGGTTACAGGTGGACCTGGATACAGGTGAGGCCTGGTTACAGGTGATGTGCTGTTTGTGAGACCTGGATACAGGTGGGCCTGGTTACAGGTGATGTCTGGTTACAGATGAGGCCTGGTTACAGGTGGGACTTCTGTGGTTACAGGTGAGGTCTGGTTACAGATGTCACCACCAAGTTTGCAAGGTGAGGTCTGGTTACAGGTGAGGTCTGGTTACAGGTGAGACAGGTTACAGGTGATGTCTGGTTACAGGTGATGTCTGGTTACAGATGATACCTGGATTTGGGTGATGTCTGGTTACAGGTGAGAACCTGGTTACGGTAGTCTGGTTACAGGTGATGTCTGGTTACAGATGATACCTGGTTACAGGTGGGGACCTGGACAGGTGAGACCTGGTTACAGGTGATGTCTGGTTACAGGTGAGACCTGGATACAGGTGGGGGCCTGGTTACAGGTGATCTGGTTACAGGTGAGACCTGGATACAGGTGAGGCCTGGTTACAGGTGATCATCTCTGGTTACAGGTGATGTGTCTGGTTACAGGTGAGGTCTGGTTACAGATGGTCTGGATTTACATGTTGATGTCTGGTTACAGGTGATGTCTCTGGTTACAGGTGAAGACCTGGTTACAGGTGAGGTCTGGTTACAGGTGAAGACCTGGTTACAGGTGAGGGTCTGGTTACAGGTGAGGCCTGGTTACAGGTGAGACCTGTGGACCTGAGTGAGACCTGGTTACAGGTGATGTCTGGTTACAGGTGAGGCCTGGTTACAGGTGAGGTCTGGTTACAGGTGAGACCTGGATACAGGTGAGGCCTGGTTACAGGTGAGGCCTGGTTACAGGTGAGACTCTGGATACAGGTGAGGCCTGGTTACAGGTGATGTCTGGTTACAGATGATGCCTGGTTACAGGTGATGTCTGTGTGGTTACAGGTGAGGCCTGGATACAGGTGAGGCCTGGTTGGAGTGGGGAGCCTGGTTACAGGTGAGGGTCTGCAGTTTACAGGTGAGACCTGGTTACAGGTGATGTCTGGTTACAGGTGAGACCTGGATCTGGGTGAGGCCTGGTTACAGGTGATGTCTGGTTACAGGTGAGGCCTGGTTACAGGTGATGTCTGGTTACAGGTGAGGCCTGGTTACAGGTGAGACCTGGATACAGGTGATGTCTGGTTACAGGTGATGTCTGGTTACAGGTGAGACCTGAATGCAGGTGAGGCCTGGTTACAGGTGAGTCTGGTTACAGGTGGAGACCTGGATACAGGTGAACCTGGTTACAGGTGGTCTGTGGTTACAGGTGATGTCCAGTTTACAGGTGAGGTCTGGTTTGGGTGATGTCTGGTTACAGGTGAGACCTGAATACAGGTGAGGCCTGGTTGGGGTGATGTCTCTGGTTACAGGTGGACCTGGATACAGGTGAGGGCCTGGTGCAGGTGTGAGGCCTGGTTACAGAGTGGTTTCCTGGATACAGGTGAGACCTGGTTACAGGTGAGACCTGGTTACAGGTGATGTCTCTGGTTACAGGTGAGACCTGGATACAGGTGAGGGCCTGGTTACAGGTGATGTCTGGTTACAGGTGAGACCTGGATACAGGTGAGGCCTGGTTACAGGTGAGGCCTGGTTACAGGTGAGACCTGGATACAGGTGAGACCTGGATACAGGTGAGACCTGGTTACAGGTGATGTCTGGTTACAGGTGGACCTGGATACAGGTGAGGCCTGGTTACAGGTGATATCTCTGTTTGGGTGGGACCTGGATACAGGTGGAGGCCTGGATTCTGGGTGATGTCTGGTTACAGATGAGGCCTGGATTACAGGTGAGACCTGGTTACAGGTGAGGTCTGGTTGCAGATACCTGGTTACAGGTGAGGTCTGGTTACAGGTGAGGTCTGGTTACAGGTGAGACCTGGTTACAGGTGATGTCTGGTTACAGGTGATGTCTGGTTACAGATGATACCTGGTTACAGGTGATGTCTGGTTACAGGTGAGGCCTGGTTACAGGTGAGGTCTGGTTACAGGTAGTGCAGTTTGCAAGATGATACCTAGTTACAGGTGAACTTTCTCGGATACCAGGTGAGACCTGGTTACAGGTGATAATCTGGTTTACAGGTGAGACCTGGATACAGGTGAGGCCTGGTTACAGGTGATGTCTGGTTACAGGTGAGACCTGGATACAGGTGGGCAGAAAGCCTGGTTACAGGTGATGTCTGTACACAGGTGGGGTCTGATTTTGGTGATGTCTGGATTACAGGTGAGACAGTTTACAGGTGACAACCCTCCGTGCAACATCAAGAATATCTGTTCCAGAACCTGGAACAGCTGAAGGTCTCCATAGCAGCGCGTCGTTCCATAGAACCCAACAAAGGAAATTCAATCATAGGGGAATTAATGAAGTAAATTTTCTCAAGAAAACAAATAAATCAATGAAATTAAACCTGAACGTCAAAAAAAACGTCATTGATTTAAAAAAATACCTTTGCATTTTTGACAAGTTTCAGAACCAATAAATAAAATAAACATAAATTATTCTGCCGTTTTTTGGCTTCATTTGTTGTTTTTTAAATCACGTCTGAAGGTCTAGTTAGTCATTAACTGATACCGGACCTGCCCCATCGTGTGTGTGTGTGTGTGTGTGTGTGTGTGTGTGTGTGTGTGTGTGTGTGTGTGTGTGTGTGTGTGTGTGTGTGTGTGTGTGTTATTAGTAATTCATCAGAGGTGCGTTCGAGGCTTCAGGGGTCATTTGGTTGGTTGAAAAGAGCATAAAGGAAGTCCTCACAAAGACAGAGCTACCACGATGTGTGTGTGTGTGTGTGTGTGTGTTTCTAGTGTATGTTTAGGTTTTGTGTGTTTTCATGTTTCATGAATATTAAAATGCTTCATTTCTGCAGTTAAATTTCCTGCTGTCTGATTGTCAGTGAACGCCACATTTAACTCTAATGTTGTTTGTGAGCAGCCTGAACAGAACCTCCGTCTGTCCTCTAGAACCTCCGTCTGTCCTCCAGAACCTCCGTCTGTCCTCCAGAACCTCCACCTGTCCTCTAGAACCTCCACCTGTCCTCCAGAACCTCCATCTGTCCTCTAGAACCTCCGTCTGTCCTCCAGAACCTCCATCAGACCTCCAGAACCTCCATCAGACCTCCAGAACCTCCACCTGTCCTCCAGAACCTCCATCAGACCTCCAGAACCTCCATCAACCTGCAGAACGTCCACATTACAAAAGTAAGTTATTCCAGATGTTTCCGTCGGTGGTTCCTGTCGTTAACATCACGTTTGTGGTGATGGTTTATTGCAACAGTCTTATTCCAGCTAGCATGTGTTAGCATTTAGCTTCTGTCGGCTCCTGTACAAACGTTATTTGACAGAAACAAAATGGCCGCTCTTGCGTCTGCGTGTCCTAGCTTGTCCTTGTTTGTCCTAGCTTGTCCTTGTTTGTCCTAGCTTGTCCTTGTTAGCTTCAGTCGGTCACAGAAACAGGAACTAACCAGGCGGGAAGCTAACGGTGTGAGGCGCTCTCCTGGTCGGCATGTGAGCAGCCTTTAATCTGCAGCTCAGCGGTTTCCTCAATTGCAGCTGATTAGTCGCAGCTTTAGCTGCAGCACTTTGTAACCGTAGACGACGTAATCACAAGCCGACAAACGGGCGCATCAGGACGCAGCTCGCCGTCATCAGGACGCTGAGCTCATGATGGTCGAGAATGAAAACAGATGTGCAGCAGCAGCAATCCAGATGCTCAATGCTGACCACGCCCCCGCACAGCCACGCCCCACACTGCCACGTCCCGCACGGTCACGCCCACCACTCAGCCACGCCCCCCCACAGAGTGCAGTCGGTCCATCAGCGGTGTCCAGCAGGCGGTAGGGGAAGGTTCCAGGATCAGGAACCAGGATCCTGGGGGCGTGGCCTCTGAGGAGACTGACGGGGGGCGGGGTCAGACCCCCTCCCAGCGTCCTTACAACAACACGCAGGTGTGACACGTCGGCCGCTCGCCGATTATTATCACAGCGGCGACCTGTTTGCTTAACCTCCTCACCTGACCTCTGAGGAGAGGTCAACCCGCCGGACCTCCTCCGCTCCTCCTCCACCCTCTCCTCTCCTGCTGTTCCTTCCCGCCTCCTCCAGCCTCCCACGCCGCCTAGTTACCCCGATTACATCACACACCATCAAACACACTCCCAGTTCAGACTGGTCGGATGTTCCAGAGCTCCAGATGTACCAGAGTGTGTGTGTGTGTGTGTGTGTGTGTGTGTGTGTGTTGAGGGGTCAGACCTGGTTCTCACATTTGGGCCTTCTGGAGCTCAGACTGGGCAGCAGGTTCTCCTGAAGAACCCTGACAGGAACCACATCAAAGACTCTGCAGACCCCTGAAGGTGCCTCCATCCAGCCTGAGGGAAGCTCAGAAAGCTCAGGAAGGTGTGGGACACTAGCAGGACGCCCCCTGGTGGCCGTCACAGCTCTGCAGCTCCGCCAACAACAAACAAACACCAACAAACACAAATCTGATCCTCTTGATAGATCAAATCTGGATCATCATTTAATGTTATAAAAGACTGATAATTATATTTAATAACATCCTGATTTTTTAAATTTTCACATTTTTGACTTTAAATTTCAAACGATGAACCAAACTGGTTAAGAAGAAAACGCAAACTTCCTTTTATTTGCAAACGTCAGGTAAAAACCCCAAACATTAGTGTTTGCTAATGCTAACGTAACGGCTACAGACGTGACCTCTGACCTCTGACCTCTGCCTGGAATTACCTCGCTGCATCATCGACCACAAGCTGAGGAAACGGAGGAGGAGGAGGAGGAGGAGGAGTCCTGGCCTTCTCATTGGCTCTCACACTGCTTCTCCAGAGACGCATCATAGGGGGGAAATGGGTGGAGCCCAAACAAGCCACGCCCACCCGAAGGCCGGTTACCGCAGGGTTATCATCCTCCTCCTCCTCTTCCTCCTCGTTTCCTCTTTTTTACTCTTCTAAAGAACCATTTGTAGAAAAAAAATCCCCAAATCACCAGACAGGAAAGTCCTGCAGACACGTGTCCTCCCCTGGACGTGTCCTCTAGCAGGGGCATTCTTGGATTTGGACCGTCGTCATGGACACCAGCTGTTTGTTCATCTCGGCTCAAACGTTTCTCTGTGCGTCCATCTGCTTTGTCCATCTTCTGGACGTCTGAAGTCCAGCAGTCTGTTCGGTTCCTCCACCTGTCTGTCCCTCTGTCTGTTTGACCGACAGGCCGTCTGTCCCACTTGATACTTCCTCCTCTCTTCTGTCTCATTGGTCTTCCCCATCTGTCCATCTTTTCGCTGCTGTCCCGTCCAGCCTGTCAGACGTCTGACCTCCGTGTGCCTGTGACCTCTCCGTGCCTCCGTCCATGGTCCGTGCTCTTCACAACTTTTCCTTCACTGGATTTTCCGGAAAAACAAAAAGTCCAAGTTAAGCTGGACGGTCTGGACGTGTCTGCAGACGCGTCTTCAGTTCTGAGACACCAGCAGCAGACCGTCCACCAGGAAGGGACGGGCCGCTAATTCATGGACTGGTTGGACTGGGTCAGAGGCTGAACGGACTGGTCCCTGCTTTGTTGGCCTGAACTTCCTGTTTGAGCTCAGACTGTCTTTGACCTTTGACCTCTTTCATCTGGAGAAGCAGGCAGAACAATCAGGACAAACGGGTCCGGAGGAAGCAGCCCTGCTCAGACGAGCGCAATCACTTCCTCCTCGTTAAATTAGCCAGCTGCTCAGAGCCCCGCCTCCTGCATCAAAGCTGCCGCCAGATTGGTTTAAGTGCAGGAAGTAAGTAGGGAAGGAGGGATGGAAGAAGGAAGGAGGTAGGGAAGGAGACACGTTGGCCACCACGTTAGCGTGACGGGTTGCTCACCATTTCTTCATCCGTATTTTTGTGTAGAATAATGGGGAGGGGCGACGGCTACGCTTCTGGGAGGTTAGGGGCGGAGTCTAACTGGCACCTGGGCAGCCCACTCAGGCGCCCTGTGAAATGGCGAGATTGAGATAATTCTAACAGGAGGCGACGCTGCGTGCCAGCGGTCTGTGCAGACTATTAGTGTTGTCACGAAACGCCGCAGACGCGACTGAGCATGCTCAGGAGGCGCTGGGCGAGGGAAGGTCACGTCGCCGGGGTGTGCTACAGCGCCGCTCCCATCAGCACGCCTGCCGTTGCCTGGATGCTGCACGCGATCTTCACTGGGGGCGGGGGAGGCAGGGAGCGAAGTTTCCTCACACGAATTTCTGCTCTTTAAAGATTTCGCAGCGTTACTGCGCGCCGGCGGCGGCGGCCCAAAACCAGTCATACGGGCCAAGGTCACGGCCCCGGTCGACACGCCAACTGTGTTCTGGAAAAAGACAAAAACACTTTTTATTTAAAAAAAACTTGTATAAAGTTTTGACGAATTTTAGACCAAAATTCGAAAAAAGGCAAAATAAAAACCCCAGTCAGCAGACGCAGCCAGAAAACAGGCGGTGCAGTTTTCTGTCCCACAAGAAAGACGAGGTCAAAATAGGAAAGAGCCGCCGTCAGACCAGGACCAGTCCGGAAGGAACCGGTCTGAAACCGCCACCTTCGGTTGAATCAAGTTCTTCAAAACGCTTTAAATTCACTCATCTCATTAATTCAAGAAGAAATAAATGTAACTAAAAAAACACAAACCATTCTTTTACATTCTTTTTACATTTTTGAAACTGTAACTGTCACAAATAAAGTTTTTATTTAATACTTTATATTTACTATATATACTTTATATTATTTTTTTATTTTATTTTATTTTGTATTGTTGTTATCGTTGTTATTAGTATTATTATTGTTATCGTTACTATTAGTTTTATTACTATTAGTATTATATATTATTATATATATATCGTATTATATAGTTATTATTTGTAGTATTATTGTTATTGTTTTTATTTTTTTATATTATTATTATTGTTGTTAACATAGTGTTTTGGTTTAACATTTTATTCTTCAGATATTTTATTTATATGTATTTTTAATATTTTATTATTTTATTAGTAAGTTTAACTTGACTTAATTTTACACATAATTTTAGAAACGTGAACAAATAAACACAAAAACATTTGGGACCATAAAAAACACCGTTTAACTCAGGAAGGTGAGGCGGGTTAGTTAGTTAGTTAGTTAGTTAGTTAGTTAGTTAGTGGAAAATAACAAATAACTGTTAATTCTGTTAATTCTGTAATTCTAATTTTCTCAAACCTTCCAGATGACATCAGAGCAGAGAGATGGATTACAAAGAGTCTGTCCCAGTAGCACCAGTCTTTCACCCAGTAGAACCAGTCTTTCACCCTCTCCCCAGTAGAACCAGTCCATTTTTAATGTAGATGTTACTGCTGGGTCCATGTGGGGTCTTTTAGCCTTTAGCATGTAGCGGCGGGTGTGTTAGCATAGCTGGGTGCTGCGTTTAAGCGGACAAACACTTGCTGACTGAATCAGGGTTCAAGTCTGGTTTTCTCTGCTGATGCTTCTTCTTCTCGTCTGGTGTTAAAGTTTTCTTGTCTTCATTTTTTCAGGTCCACTTCCTCGTCTGTCCTGCTGTTCCTTAGTCCAGGATTAGCTAACTGAAGCTAATAACCCACGAAGGACTTTGTTTAGCAGCTGTGGGGGGTCTGACCCCTCCCTTTAAACTTCAGCTCTGACGATGAGATTAACGCTCTGAGGTCACATGACCACGGTGGCTCTGGGTGGACGCACATGTCCCAAACAGACAGGACACACAGCTGTAGCTCCCCCAACAGATGCTACACCTATGAGCTGGTGTAGCAGCAGCTCGTCTGCCTGTGGTGGACAGAGGGACGGAGGGACAGAGAGAGGGACGGACAGAGGGACGGACACACATCCTTGTCCAGGAGTCTGCAGCTGGTGTCCAGGCTGGGAACCTTCTGAGGCCCTCAGATTAGCCCAGGATGAGTCTGGAAGGTGACTGGTTCCGCTGGTCCCATGGTTGGACACCTCAGGACAACCCTGCTGCTGCTTTCAAAGTCAGTTGGACTTGTGTGTGTTTTCAGTCAGTCAGCCGCTCCTGCTGTCTTTGATGTATTCTGGTGGGGGCTGCTGATTGGTTGAGGGGTCCGACTGTCCTCCCAGCTTACTAACCTGTTTGTGTGCGCCTGTACCGTCCTTGTAGCTTAACTCTGAGCTTGTTCCCTTCGGATGGTTTCTAAGTACCAGCAATGACCCTGGCACCTGAACAGGGCCTTTGTGGAGGAGATGGGCGGAGCTAAAGTCCACCTTCAACCAGAATATTTGACCCTTTCCTGGTGATGAAATAAAACCAGTTTTAGTTTAAAATGTTAACATTCAGATCGTGTCAGTTGTGAGAATAATTATGGTTTGACTTAAAAAAAAAAACAAAACATTATCCTCTAGCAACAACTTTTATATACAGATGATCCTAAGTAGGTTTAAAACCTGGTTAATATTCCTAAATCTGATTGTTACCAGAGTCTTTAATTTCCACCAGGAAAAAACATTCATTGAATATTTCACATCAGCCGGTTTTGGTCAGAATTTTTAAATTAAAATGTTTTCTTTGTCAAATAATCAATTTAATAAGATTTTACTTTAAATAAATTTGCTTGATGGCAGCAGCCAATCAGGACGCAGCATTCTGATGCCCTTCTGTGACGTCATACCACAATGTGCCCGCCCCTGTTCTCTTAGCCCCGCCCACAGCGCAGACGGAAGCTTTACACTGACCTATTTTCTTTTTTTTTTGTCTTTTAAAGCTACAGAAACTGGATCAAAACAGAAGAAAAGAGAGAACGAAAGAGAGAGAGGGACAGAGGTGGAGAATGAGTAAAAATAAAAAAATCAAAACACGTTTTAACAACTTTTCTGTGTTAATTCCTGAAAGCTGTGGTTAATTACGAATCCAGAGAAAATGGCGAGTTTCGGGCGGCTGGTGAGCAGAGGCCCCTGACTGGCTCCAGCTTCCTCCCACAGCCCAGACGAAGCTGGTCCAACTGGTCAGTGAGGAGGACTTTGGTTCTGCTTTGAGTGTGTGTGTGTGTGTGTGTGTGTGTGTGTGTGTGTGTGTGTGAACACCATTTCATCTGAACTATCTTCAAACAGACGAGCTGGAAGGGAAGATCTCTGGCGCCTAACGTGGAAACGTTATTTCAATTAGGCATATTCTCTAAATAAATACTTTCTTAGCTGACTTGCAACTTTAATTTAGTCACAAAATAATGAAGCAATTTTGAATATTCAGAATTTCAGAGAAATTCACAATTTTACACATTTCCAGACAGAAATGACTGTCATCCTTTCAACGTTAATTGTTGCTTATTTCAGTAATTAAGACCATCAGTTAATACGATAAAATCATTTTAAAATGTCATTTTTCATCACTGAAGACTGAGACAATATTAGTGTTTTTGTTTTCTCTATTCACAAGAATAAAAACCAATAACAGCAGAAAATTCACACACACACACACACACTTTTGTGTGTGGCTGAAAAAGATCTTAAGATTTCCAAAAAGGCTGTCAGAAAGAAAGAAAAAACTAAATTATACTTAAAAGTGTTTTTTAAAACAGCTCTAACCAAAGATAGAGGCCACGAAAGTTTCTTAACGTTTTTTTATTCTTCTGAAAACTTTTATCCTGAAATTCTCCAAAACAAAAATCATCAACTAAAAATAAAGAACCAACGATGTACAAAGACAAACAAGCGCAACCATGGAAACCGTAATAACTGATGAAAAGACCCTTTAAATACAAAATAAACCACCAAACATGAGACTTTTTATTTTTCATTAAAAACAAAACTAGAGCCGTTCAAACTTCACGCGCTGGAGCATTTGTGGTTCTAAGATTATTAAATCAAGTCTGTCAGCTTCAGGTTCATTTTCTCCTTTTTAATTCAAAAACAACTTACAGAAGCAGACAGATTGTGTACGCTTGAACACTAAAGACAGAAGTGCAAAATTAATAATAATGAAATAAAAACGACACAAACACACCGAGCAGATGAACGAAAGGAACCTTCAGAAAAACACGTTCAAGTTTTTACTTTTACGCTGTTAAAAGCGATGAAACTTTCAGCAAATTTAACCGTTTTTTAACTGAGTTTAACAGCAAAGATGACAAAAGCTGGTGTGTGTGTGTGTGTGTGTGTGTCTGACAGCTGAGTTTAAATTGAGTTTAAATTTATTATTGTTACAGCTTCAGCTGTAACAATAATAAATTTAAATTCGTTAAAAATGAAATAATTAAAGGCCACATAACGAATCAGAGGAAATGAGTGAAGGTTTTAATTAAAAACACATTTAATTAATTGGAGTCAAACCGTAATTATTGATCTCCACGAGGCTGATTGATCTTCAGCTTCAGACCCAAATTACAGCAAAGATTCATCACTTTTATCTGAGCGGAAGTTTAATTCAGAAGAATAAACGTGTGTGTGTGTGTGTGTGTGTGTGTGTGTGTGTGTGTGTGTGTGTGTTCAGGCCTCACATGAAGCCAGTCACTCAGTCAGAATAAAACCATAAAAATAGATTTTATACTAATACTTTATTTGTTTTCGGCCTTTGGAGACGCGCGCACACGCACACACGCAGATGCTCTTGTTAACGTAGAACTCGTAAAAATCCGTTTTGCATAATTTAGCTGTGAAGAGTTTAATTCCAGAATCTTTCCTCTTTCCTGACTGTTTCTGATCATGAGGACAAAAAAGCAGCAACATGTTTCACTCTTTTTTCTTCCCAGCTGATTTTTTTTCTTTCTGGCAGATTTTTTTTCTTTCTGGCTGATTTTTTTTCTTTCTGGCTGATTTTTTTCTTCCCGGCTGATTTTTTTTCTTTCTGGCTGATTTTTTTCTTCCCGGCTGATTTTTTTTCTTTCTGGCTGATTTTTTTCTTTCTGGCTAATTTTTTTTCTTTCTGGCAGATTTTTTTTTCTTTCTGGCTGATTTTTTCTTCCTGATTTTTCTTGCCGACTGATTTTTTCTTCCCGGCTGGTTCTCTTCCCTTCCCGGCTGGTTCTCTTCCCGCCTGCTGTGGAAGGAGACTCTTCACGGGGCCGTTTGATTCTGGGCCTCCGGCTCGGACCTGAGTATCTGCTGTTTGCAGGCTGCTTCTTGCGCTGACTGCCTGTTTCTGCTCTTTAAGGCTTCATGTTCAGCGTTTGGCGGTCCAGGCTGAACCAGCTGTGATTGTCCCGCATAAATACCCCCCCCCCCCCGAGCTCAGACAGAATTTAAATACAGACAATAAATATGCAGAAAGTCATAAATAAACGCGGTGAGTCTTTGTACAGGATATAAATACTGAAGCAAAGTGTTTCCTTTGGCGCTCTAACAACCTGCGGCTACTAAACTTTTTCCCTTTTTCAAATCAAACGTGAGGAAAAACCAACTGAATCGTCCCGCACAAGCGGCTCCTTCACATCTATGTTCTGCTTGATGGTTACCGGCTGCTTTCTGTCCTGATCCCGCTTCGGGGCCAGAAAAGGCTCAGTTTAGGAACGCGTTTGGAGTCACCCTCTTCTGATGGGGCAGTCCTCCGGGGAAGCCCCCGGACACGCCCGGGGAGAAGGAGCTGTTTCTGAGGGAGTCTGACAGCAGAGCCTGCGGGGGGCTGCCGGTCGACAGGCCGCCAAAGCCCGCTGCGCTCTGCTGGAGGTGAGGCGGCGGCGGCGGAGGTGGAGGCTGCGCTCCTCCCCCCGGCGGCCCCGCTGCAGCGTGCTGCGTCCCTGATACAAAATAGCCGCCAGTCTGACCCGACAGCAGCCCGACCGGAGACGAGCTCATCCCGTAAGTGTTCGTCAAGGCCAGCGCGCCCGCGGGGGAGCCGCCGAGGAGGGAGCGCCCCAGGTCCCCGTTACTCAGCTGCTCCACCGCGGGCAGCAGGGAGCCGTAGCCGGCTGCTTGGTTTAAAAAACCGGGCGTGGAGCCGTTGTAGTGCGGGTGGTGGTGGTGGTGGTGGTGCAGGGAGAGGAACGGGGAGATCTGCCAGTACAGCGGGTTGTTCGCCCTCTCGTTAATCCCCAGCCCGAGCGGGGCGAAGCGCAGCCCGCGCTTCATGGCCAGTTTGCCCCTGGAGGTCGCGGAGCGCCTGCGGAGCTTCCCGGTGGTCCCGCCGATGAAGACGTCGTCGCTGCTCGGGTCCAGCATCCAGTAGTTGCCCTTGCCCGGGTCGTCGTAGTGCCGCGGCACCTTGACGAAGCACTTATTGAGGCTGAGGTTGTGCCGGATGGAGTTCTGCCAGCCCTGCTTGTGCTCCCGGTAGTAGGGGAAGTTCTTCATGATGAACTCGTAGATGCCGTTCAGCGTCAGCCGCTTCTCGGGGCTCTGCCGGATGGCCATCATGATCAGCGCGTTGTAGCTGAACGGGGGCTTGTCGTATTTCCCGTGCTTGCCGCCGTTGTTCCCGGTGCTGTTCTGCTCCGCGGCTGTCTTCTCCTGCCCGCCTCCGCCCTCCCCCGGCTCCCCCTCCTGCCCCTCTTCGCCCTGCTTGTCCAGGTCCGCGGAGTCCATCTCCGGCGGCTCCAGCGACTTCTCGGAGTCCGAACACGGGGAAGGAGTCCCGGGGATGCCCACCATGGACGCGGCGGCGGCAGCGAGCGCGGAGTCAGGTCTGTCCGCGCACTTGGAGGGCAGCAGCAGACTCTTGATGCTGAAGCAGGAGGACCGCTGGACGGTCGGCGGCTCTTTCACGTCCTCCATGCCCGGTGGCGCCGCTGCCGTCAAAGCAGAAAGAAAAGCAATAAAAACAAAGTCAACTCCGAGCGCGTCCACCTCCGCTGTGAGAGAGACGGAGAGAGGAGGGAGAGGAGGGAGAGGAGGGAGAGGAGGGAGAGGATGAGGGACGCACGGAGGGAGAGCGCGCGCGCGCACACAGAGAGAGAGAAATTAGTAATTAAAGAGGTTCCAGTACGTCACCAAGGGGAGGAGCTACAACAACTTGGGGATTTTGTCAACAGATCGTCTCTCTGTCGGTATTCAAACACACGCACTTCTCACGCACTATTCTGTCCATGTGCACGGTCCTCCGCTGCGCGCGCAGACGTGCAGAACCTTGTGCGTAAAAGGCGCACCCTTTGTTTTCCCAAGCACTTTAATAGCCTGTTTGTGCGTCGGCAAACAGTGTGCGCGTGCCCGCGAGTCACTGTGCGCGTGTGAGGGAGGGAGGGAGGGACAGAAAGAGGTGTGTGAGGCTACACAGCGAGCTGCTATTGTCTAGTAATAAAACTCACTGTACCGAGGACACACACACACACACACACACGCACACACACACGCTTGTCTCTACGGCTAGAGCGCCTCCTGCTAGCAGCAGTGGGTACTGAACCAAATACATTCGTTCTTATTACTTTTCCTATTACTACTGCTGCTAGTACAACTGTTATTACAGCTGTTATTACAACTGTTATTACTGATGCTGTGTTAGTCATGCTGAGACCTGCAGGAGCCTGTAAAGGTGACAGGAGCCAGGCGCCATCGGGGGACATAGATAGATGGATAGATGGATAGATAGATAAACTGTATTAAACTTTATTACTCTCCACGACAAATACTAAATACTAAAACTACACTGTGCTAAGACTGTAGCTAGAATGTGCAGAAACTCTTAAAGTAACTATAATAAAAGCATCAAAGGAAAATGGGACGTTAGTGATTGTTGGGACGAAAATACAACATTAAAGCAGTTTTTCATCAGCAACTTTCACTCAAAAGTCTTTTAAAAGACAGAAATTTAACTCGATTGAAACATCACAGTTAAAACTAACCCTAACCCAAATGTGGAGTGATGAGATCACAGATCAATGACTAATGGTCAGTATTCTGCTTCTTCTTCTTCTTCTGCTTCTGCTTCTGCTTCTTCTTCTTCTTCTTCTTCTTCTTCTTCTGCTTCTGCTTCTTCTTCTTCTTCTTCTTCTTCTGCTTCTGCTTCTGCTTCTTCTTCTTCTTCTTCTTCTTCTTCTTCTGCTTCTGCTTCTTCTTCTTCTGCTGCTGCTGCTGTGGGTCCTTCAGGATCCAGATGAGTTCAGAATATCAGGTTTGGGTCAGAACTGATTAAAAACAGGTTGATTTTCCTGCGAACGACTGATTCCGACTGGAGAACGAGGGGGAGGAGCTCAAGTTTCAGCCGTCTTCATCTCTGCTTGGTGCTATGGCGAGCGCGGAGACGAGGACGCTGCTCCGCGGGCCTGGCTCTGACAGTCGTCTGGCGGTTCCTGTCATTCTCTGGTCTCAGGTCAGCAGGCTCGTCCAGGTCTGAACTCAAATTCAGAGGAAAATGTTGCAGTTCTGTGAAGAATCCTGAAGATCGGTAAAAGCCACCTGGGGAGGGCCTGGATCTGACCCCGCAGCAGCCTGGATCCACTCGGCTGCGGTTCCCAGAGCGGTTCTGGCTCCATGAAGCGTGAAAACTGTCGGATGTTTCAGTCAGAGGTCAGAGGTCATGATGGGACGTGACCGTCCGTCTGCTCGTCCCAACAATCACTAACGTCCCATTTTCAAGCATGAACAGCTTCTCAGCATCTGAAGTCTGGACTCGATGTCCTCCGCCGGGCTGTGACGGACCCCTGTCAGCCCCGGTTCTGATAGCGGCTCCCGCAAGTCGGACTTAACCTCTTCTGATGCTTTTCAGGTATCTTTGCTAAGCTGTGCTGGCTCTGATCTCAGATCAGCTGTGACAGATATGACAGCATCGTCTGCAAACAGTCGCATCTTTGCTCATCAGCTCTGACGGGAGCGCCGCTCCAATCCCAACCAGGGCCGCAGACGGGTCAGAGCGCAGACCAGGACGGAGCCGGGTCGCCGTCCTGTCCGCCATGTTGTTGATATTATTACAGCCAGAGCCGTTACACCGAGACACGCCACAGCAAATCAGGCTGACTCCAGGTCAGCCAGAGTTTAAGGCTATTAATAGAACCAGGCACTGAAGTAGAAACACACACACACACACATTCACACACACACCACACACACACGCATACACTCACACACACACCACACACACACGCATACACTCACACACACCACACACACACGATACACAGCTGCACACAAAGCATGTTTATATGTGCATTCATACATGTAAGTCCTGGCTGTGAGGCTCCACACGCACACACACACACACACACGCACACACACACTGTCATGTACACACTTGTCATTGAGAGAATGAGAAGGAGGAGGAAGGAAAACGTTGTTGTCACGGTGACACCCCCGTAGCCATGAGGCAGAGACGGCAGTATGTCCGTTACAAGTCAAAACATTTGGTTGATTCACACACACACACACACACACACACACACACACACACACCCAACCCCCCCAGCTGTGTGTGGGATTCTCACACACTGACCTACATCACAAACACTGATGAAATCTAGGGGGTGCACGTGTGCATGTGCACGTGTCCACACATGTGAGCTGTGAACACTTCTAGGACGGCCCCCTTAAAGATGGAGGTGATGACGTCATGGTTTGCTGATCACCATCAAGGCTGACTGGTTTATCCATGTTGGGTTGTCACCCCGAGCCTGACCCTGACCTTTGACCCTGAGCGTAAAACCAAGTCTTAAAGATCAGACAGAAAAACCAACTAATGAAATGTAATATTTTTCCAGCTGTGAATGAAAGCGTGACTCCGCCCCTCTCTGGATCACGTGGACACCATACGTCCATCACAGGCCTCCGTGGACGCTGGACAGCTAAAGTAGATTAATGGGTCAGTTTAAGTTCAGCCAGGGTTCAAGTTATGGTTCAGCCAGAGTTCAGCCGAGCCAGGGGAGGAGGGAAGCTGCTGAAACAGGCAGCCAGAAACAGGCCTCACACATGCACAACCAGAACCTTGCTGTCATCCTGGACCTGGATCCAGCGTGCTGGGAAGAACCTGGTGGAACCAACTTCCTCATGTTCTGGTCCAGAAGAGCAGAGACCATCACTCACGACCATTTCCTGTCTTTGTAGCGCTGCAGTCGTCTGAGTGGAAGAGGAGAAGCAGCCGGTCAGCCAGCCGGTCAGCCAGTCAGTCAGCCAGCCAGCCAGTCAGCCAGCCAGCCGGCAGCCAGTCAGCCAGCCAGCCAGTCAGCCAGCCAGCCGATCAGCCAGTCAGCCAGTCAGCCAGCCAGCCAGCCGGCAGCCAGTCAGCCAGTCAGCCAGCCAGCCAGCCAGCCGGCAGCCGGTCAGCCAGTCAGCCAGTCAGCCAGCCAGCCGGTCACTGACCAGCCTCCACGTCCAAACATCACAGTCTCATCGTTGTCAGCGTGAGAAAGGAAAGCTAACGTTAGCTAACGTTGCAGCCTGGTTTACGGCTGCTCCTGGACTGGACGGCTGCTGCTGTGTGACTGCTTTCTGCTGGGAGGGGGAGCTCCTGTCCTGCTGACATGGACGCCTGTCCTCATGGAGGTCTCGCAGCAGTCGTGACAGGAAACACCGACGTTGCACCTGCTGGGTTTATGTCTGTTATCAGCTGGGGGGGAGGGGAGAAAGGGGGCGGGACGTCACGCACACGCTCAGGTCATGTGACCACAACATACATGAAGTCATCACAGCAAAGAGTCCAACATGGATGTACTTAAAGATCCACTGCTGCTGTCACATCCAGTCCCAATCTTTGTATCATTTCTCTGTGTGTGTGCGCGTGTGTGTTTGTGTGTGTGTGTTTGTCTGTGTGTGTGCGTATGTGTGTGTGCGCGTGTGTGTTTGTGTGTGTGTGTTTGTCTGTGTGTGCACATGTGTGTTTGCGTGTGTGTGTTTGTCTGTGTGTGTGCGCATGTGTGTGTGTGTGCGCGTGTGTGTTTGTGTGTGGGTCTGCGCGTGTGTGTTTGCGTTGTGTGTGTGTGTGTGTGTGTTTGTGTGCCTGTATGTTTTCAACGCTGGAGGGTTTAAAGTCCCCAATGCTGTGTAACATGTCCACTCCTTTTAGTAATGTCACCCAACATACACCCACACACACACACCCACACACACACACACACACACACACACACACACACACACACACACACACTCCAGCTTGGCTCTGTACTCATGTATATATGACAAGACCTCTGGGACCCCCTTAAACACACAGAGACCACTGCAACCCCCACTCAGACACACAACAGCCCTGTGCACAATAGCACCCAACATCTTGCTGTGTGTGTGTGTGTGTGTGTGTGTGTGTGTGTGTGTGTGTGTGTGTGTGTGTGTGTGTGTGGCTGCAGCAGAAAGAACACTGCGACCTAAAAACCCAGCTCACTGAGAGCGACTGCACACTGAACAGAAGGCTCATCCAAGTGTAAAGACACACACACTCACACACACACACACCCACACTCCCAACAGTGTTTACACATGTATGCAAACAGACGCATCCTTGGTGATAAATGATGTCACCCGTAACAAATCTTTACAGTTAGATCGTCTCCATGACAACCAGACAACAAGAAGGCCTCACAGCAGGTTAAAGATAAAATTACAATTTAAAAATTAAAGTTACACTTTAATGTGTCACAGCCAAAGAGATTCTGAGGGCTCTGAATCAGTCCTGCGTGTGTGTGTGTGTGTGTGTGTGTGTGTGTTCTTGGTTGGTGTCAGATTTACCAGCTGTTGCCATGACAGCGCCCCCTGGCGGAGAGCAACCAAACAACCGCTGCTGCTGAACAGTGAAAAGTCCTTTGGCACAGTTGGAGTGTGTGTTCGCTTCCTTCAGTGACTGTGGGACAGTCGGAGGTGGGACAGTCAGAGGAGGGACAGCCGGAGGTGGGACAGTCGGAGGTGGGACAGTCGGAGGAGGGACAGTCAGAGGAGGGACAGCCGGAGGTGGGACAGCCGGAGGTGGGACAGTCAGAGGAGGGACAGTGGTGGTTCCTGAGCCTGAGCCTCAGCATCAGTAACTCCACCCTTCTGCTGTCCTCATGGGGCCTCATCCCCTTCTGCTGCACTAAAGGGTGGAGCCCAGCAGAGATCCAGGTTCTGACCTTCAGCCAAGACGAGCCTGATGAATTACCCAGCGACCAGAGGGGTCTGGCTTTCTGTTTTCTCCTCATCCTCCTTTTGAAGGTCTCATGTTGTCGTCTGTGATGTGGTTGTCATGGGAACGGGTAGAGCACGTGAGCAGCGACTCCTGTTGCTGCTGAAGGGTTGCGTTCATGTGTTGTTGCTGACATCTGGTGGTCATTTTACACCAACGTGTTTACTGTCACAGCCCTGTTGATCATCCATCCCTCCATCCATCCATCCCTCCATCATCCATCCATCCATTGCTCCATCCACCCATCCATCCATCATCCACCATCCATCCCTCCATCATCCACCATCCATCCCTCCATCATCCATCCATCCACCATCCATCCATCCATCATCCACCATCCATCATCATCCATCCATCCATCCCTCCGTCCACCCATCCATCCATCCCTCCATCATCCATCCATCCATCCATCATCCATCCATCCATCATCCACCCATCCATCCATCCATCATCCACCATCCATCCCTCCATCATCCATCCATCCATCCCTCCATCCACCCATCCATCCATCCATCCCTCCATCATCCATCCATCATCCATCCATCATCCATCCATCCATCCATCATCCATCCATCATCCATTTATCCACCATCCATCCACCATCTATCCATCCATCATCCATCCATCCATCCATCATCCATCCATCATCCATCCATCATCATCCATCATCCATCATCCATTCATCCATCATCCATTCATCATCTATCCATCCATCATCCATCCATCCATCATCATCCATCATCCATCCTTCATCCATCATCCATCCATCCATCATCCATCATCCATCATCCATCCATCATCCATCATCCATCATCCATCCATCCATCATCCATTCATCCATCATCCCTCCATCATCCATCATCATCCATCCTCCATCCTCCATCCATCCATCCATTCATCCATCCATCATCCATCATCCATCATCCATCCATCCATCATCCATCCATCCATCATCCATCCATCATCCATCCATCCATCCATCATCCATCATCCATCCATCATCCATCCATACTACTAATAATAACAACAATAACAGTAGAACAACCAGCATTTTATTACATTTTATTTGAACAACCAGCAACGTGTGAAAAGGGGAGAATCAAACAGAATAAAACACGGAGGAATAAAATCAATGTAAAGGTGTCAAAGGAGGTGGTGAAGTAAAGAACCCTACAGAACCTGGACAGGAGGGGTTCCAGAGGGCTGAGGTCTGGGGAGGCAGACATGTTTGTATGTGACAGCATTCACTCGTTCTTCATCCTCCTCTTCTGCTCCAGGGTTTGTGGCAGGATGTCTGAATCAGAAGGAAATAATCTGATCTCCGTGGACTTCGAGATCTTCGGTTACGTTCAAGGTCTGTCTTCAAAGCTTCTTCTACACTTTGCTGCTCTGCTCAGAAGCTGTGAGGTTAAAATCTGATCTCAGGCTAAATTTAGAGAGTTGCTCTCACTCCTCCTGCTGCCTCCGTATTTAGAAATATCAGCTTTTCCTCATTTAAAAACATATGTGGTAAATTTAGTTGAAAATGAGCAAACGTGCTGACAGATGGAACCTGTCCACACACACACACACACACACACACACACACACACACACACACACACAGACTCACTGGTGTTGTTTATGTGCTAACCAGTTAGCCTTTCTTCTGTCCTGTAACACCACATTTAACCGCTAGGGGGCGGGGTCCGCCTGTTGGTTCTGAAAGCGCATTCAGATCCAGCCACATCCGGATGTGACGTAGCCTTCAGGCGCAACTGGAGCTGTTCGCCTGTGTGTCACTGTTCTCTTCAGATTTGATTTGAAAAACGTTTTTGATTTTTACAGTTCAGATGTTAACAGATTTGGACTATCATTTAATTATTAACACCTAAACAAACTATTAGGAAAACCTCAGATCTCCCATTTTTATCTAAAACATCCGTTAAAACATTTGTTTCCCCCATCTGAACTAAATAGAAAAAAGGTTTAAATTAACGTTTTAGTTTTAATAAAATACCTATAATCCACCTGGGTAATATACGGTATTTGCACAACGATACAACATGGCGCCCCCGTTTGGTCAGACTAAAGAATTACATCAAACATTGTTTTATTTGCCTGTAAAAACTGTCCTATAAATAACATTTTCACAATCTAACCTCTAACCAAGTTGTGTTTTGTTTTTACAAAAGAAACATAAAAGGAAAGAAGACAGGAAACTCAAATCAAAACAAACCTTAGTTACAGTAATAACGGTTGAGGTCAGTGGACCGTGGACAGGAAGTAGGAAGACTGAACCCAGACACCATCAGAACACTTGGCCAGTCCCAGTCAGATCCAGCTTTACTGCTGACGAAGCTGCCAAAAGAACCTTCTCCACCTTTTTCATCAAACGTTACTGTTAAACGTGTTGACCTGCAGAGCCCTGAACATGTGACTTTCTTTGTGTCCGTTTGTCTCCATGGCAACAGGAGTCTGTTTTAGGATGGTGAGTTTCTGTTTCACTTTGATCAAACTTTCCACTGTTGGTGGACTTTGTGACGACGCTTTTGTCCTTGTTCCAGTACACAGAGGAGCAGGGCCGGCGCCTCGGCCTGGTGGGCTGGGTCAAGAACACGTCCCGCGGGACGGTGGTGGGACACGTCCAGGGTCCGGCCCCCAGGGTGGAGGACATGTCAGTACAAACCTGGAACTTCTCTCTGAAAAAAATTCAAATGAGGAGGACAGGAAGTCAGGGTCAGAGGGTCAGAGGTTATGGCCTGTGCCTTTGTTTTCCACACCCTGCAGCACCAGCCGGGTGGAGCTGAGACGTTAACGCTGCTAAAAATATGAATTATCAGCTCATTTCCGTTGGGTGACTGAAAACAGTCGGCCACTGGTCGTCTGGGTGAACAAAAAGAGTGGAGAAGATGGAGGGAGGATGAGACAAGCTGTTTGTAATCTCTGAGAACAGGCCTGGAGGTTAGCGTAGTTTAGCTTAGCTACGCTACAGGCTACAGGCCCTGTAGCTTAGCTAAACTAAGCTAAACTATCGGGACTGTAGGCCCCACACAGCCACCAGTGAGCAGCAGATTTAAGCATTAATCTGTGTGTGTGTGTGTGTGTGTGTGTGTGTGCAGCAGTGTAGTAGGTCAGACAGCAGATCACTCCAGTGAGTAAAAGTGGGACACTTGAAAGTCTCCATCTCTGTCCATCCCTCTCTCTCTCATCTATCTCTCCATCTCTCTGTCCGTCCAAGTTGGTGAGCCGTCCATGTGCAGACGTCCCAGTCAGAGCTTGGTCTTCTCCTTGTTGCCATGGCGACTGTTGTGTGTCGTCCACAGGAAGTTGTGGCTGAGTCGGGAGGGGAGTCCGAGCAGTCGCATCAGCCGAGCGTGCTTCAGTAACCAGCGCAGCCTCACCAGGCTGGAGCTCTCCGGCTTCACCACCCGCTACTGAGCGTCCAGCCACCTCCGGTTACCATGGAAACCTGCTCTTGCTACACAAGCGTTTTGTTCACCATTAAACAGCTCTGCTGGTGTGTGTGGACGTTTGTGTTCACAGGCTTCAGTCTTCTTCTTGCTTCGGTTTATTTTTCAGGCTGGTTGAATGCCTGCAGTAGGTTGCTGGTTCCAATCTGGAATCTACTGGTGTGAGGAACAGAAACCCCCAGAGATGGTTCTGTAACGATCACACACACACACACACACACACACACACACACACACACACACACACACAC
>CM027083.1:115000-134682 GCA_015343265.1 Pao palembangensis | reverse complement strand
CCATCCAGAGAAGAACCTGCGCCATCCAGAGAAGAACCTGCGTCAACCAGAGAAGAAACTGCTCAGATTTATAGAAAATATATAAAAATGGAACCTTCTGTCTGTCCATCCATCCAACCAACTCCTCTCCAGGCAGGTTCCAGGGTTCCAGGGTTCCAGGGTCCTTATTGTCAGGGTACAGTGAAATGGTTTTGCAGCAGCTCTGGTCTGTAAATGGAATCAGTAGAAAACGAAATAAGGAGAGAAAGAAAATCACAGTAAAAAGGTGCAGCAGAGCAAAGCTCAGTCTGTGGGTGGGGTGTGTGTTGGGGTGTGTGTTGGGTGTTTGGGGTGTGTGTGGGTGTGTGTGTTGGGTGTTTGGGGTGAGTGTTGGGGTGGGTGTGTGTGTTGGGTGTTTGGGGTGGGTGTGTGTGTGTGGGTGTGTGTGTTGGGTGTTTGGTGTGGGTGTGTGTGTTGGGTGTTTGGGGTGTGTGGTGGATGTGTGTGTTGGGTGTTTGGGGTGTGTGTGTGTGGGTGTGTGTGTTGGGTGTTTGGTGTGGGTGTGTGTGTTGGGGTGTGTGTGTGGGTGTGTGTGTTGGGTGTTTGGGGTGTGTGGTGGGTGTGTGTGTTGGGTGTTTGGGGTGTGTGTGGGTGTGTGT
The DNA here is from genome assembly GCA_015343265.1 of Pao palembangensis. Taxonomy (NCBI): domain Eukaryota; kingdom Metazoa; phylum Chordata; class Actinopteri; order Tetraodontiformes; family Tetraodontidae; genus Pao; species Pao palembangensis. Next base: position 134,044 of record CM027083.1, on the reverse strand, counting down.
GTTGGGTGTTTGGGGTGTGTGTTGGGTGTTTGGTGTGGGTGTGTGTGTTGGATGTTTGGGGTGTGTGTTGGGGTGGGTGTGTGTGTTGGGTGTTTGGTGTGTGTGTTGGGTGTTTGGGGTGTGTGTTGGGTGTTTGGGGTGAGTGTTGGGGTGGGTGTGTGTGTTGGGTGTTTGGTGTGTGTGTTGGGTGTTTGGGGTGTGTGTGGGTGTGTGTGTTGGGGTGTGTGTGGGTGTGTGTGTTGGGTGTTTGGTGTGGGTGTGTGTGTTGGGGTGTGTGTTGGGTGTTTGGGGTGTGTGTTGGGGTGTGTGGTGGGTGTGTGTGGGTGTGTGTGTTGGGTGTTTGGGGTGTGTGTTGGGGGTGTGTGTGTTGGGGTGGGTGTGTGTGTTGGGTGTTTGGGGTGTGTGTTGGGGTGTGTGGTGGGTGTGTTGGGGTGTGTGTGGGTGTGTGTGTTGGGTGTTTGGGGTGTGTGTTGGGGTGTGTGTGGGTGTGTGTGTTGGGTGTTTGGGGTGTGTGTTGGGTGTGTGTGAGGAGATGGGCTGATGTTCCTGATCTCCTTCTAGAAGGAGAGGCACCAACAGTTGGTGTCCTGGGTGGGGTCTGCAGCTGTGGGACGGGCCCTTGTTTGACACAGGGGTGGGAGGGGTCTCCCCACAGTCCCTGTGCGGTTGTCTCCACCTGGGCCGAGGGCTTCCTGTCTTGTGCGGTGCAGCTCCCGGACCAGCAGGGGGCAGACCAACTTTTCCTGTTCTTTAGATCATGTGACCACGTTGATCAGAAGGGATTCAGGTGCTTTTTCCTTGAATTCCCACACCTTCCTCTTCCTGGAATCTCAGCCCCACTCTGAGTGTGGGGGCCTCTCCTGAGTGCTGTGGCCTGTGTGGGAGTTTGCTCGGTTCTGCTGGGTTTCCATGGCGTTGCCATGGTGAACAGACACATGCAGATTCTTGTCTACGTAGAAGCTGTGCTGCGTTTCCAGGCAGATACTCGGATACTCCCACACTTCCAGCTGAAGGAACATGGAAAGCCGCTTCTAGTAGATCTTCAGAAACATTATTTATCGATTAGGAAAGTGAATCAAATGGATGAAGATCAGCTGTAGTCTGAGAAGGATCAGCTGTCAGAACTAGTTGGACTTGTGGAGATTTTCCTCTTTTGTTCCTTTTGTGTCAGCCTGACGAGCGAGTGAGACAGTGCATGCTGGGACATTGGTAACCATGGAGATCCGTGGGCTGAGCTGGATGTCTTGAATCACATTGTTTAATGGGACTTTTATTTCTTTTTCAGTGGCAGGCTGTAAGGCTTGAATTTGTTGCCCAGCAACAAAGCGTGGGCGAAGACCTCTTCCATTTAGTTTTCTCTTGACAACGTTCGGGTTCGACCCTGAACGCATCACACGTCTGGGACACGCCGATGTAGTAACGTGATGTGACCACACGATGGCAGAATTTCTCCATTTACAGATGACGTACTGGCAAAGGCTGCAGCCAATCAAAACACAGCTCTGGTCACGTGACATCGCAAAAGCTTTGAATCTGCTGAGTTTCTGATCAATATTGCTTTGTTATTGATCTGTAATCACTGAGCGGCATGTTCCAACTAATACCTGTCCCAAGTTTAATATCATTTTAATCCTGTTTTTTTTTTTTTTTTACATAACTTTTAAATAACAATGTTCAAAGGTTGCATGAATAAACGATTTATAATGGAATTTTCTAAAGTTAATGAACTTTAAATATGTTTGTTATTGTTTAGTGTCAACAATTGCAACCCTAAAATAGTTTATTTCTTTGCTTTGTGCCTCGTCATGAACTCAAGACTCATCTCCGCTCTTCCTCTGCAGGTTTGTTCTTCTCCGAGGCCGTTCAATCCTTCACGCCATCAGCTGTCAGGACTGCGAGGTGGCGCTGAAAAGGTCGAGATGACGTCGGTGGCAGCGGAGTTTGAACACATGGAGATCCAGCAGCAGTTCAACGACGGCGTCAACAACCGCTGGGACGCCGACGACTGGGACAACGAGAACAGCTCAGCACGCCTGTTCGAGCGCTCGCGCATCAAAGCCCTGGCAGGTAGGAGGGGCGGGGCCAAACGCTGAGCCTGCTGATGGGTCAGGACAGAGTGTGTGTGTGTGTGTGTGTGTCCCTCCTGCTGACGATGGATGATGTTTCTCCAACTCTAAATAATTAATTACTAAAGAGAGAGAGAGACAGGGACAGGGTCACGTGACCACATGTCGGTTCCTGGTTCTTGTTCTCAATCAGCCGTGCACGCTCAACCAGCCGTGCACGCGGTCCCACCAGCAGAGATGAAAAACGTTTCAGCGGATGAGACGACTGCGTGTTTGTTGCCGTAGCAACGGCTTAGTGGATGAATGGAGCGTTTGGTTTGTGTGCCAGAGCTGCCCTGAGGGGCTGAACCACGAGGACAACAGATGATTGCATCTGCTCCCTGACCTCTGACCTCTGAGCGCAGCGTTCCCGGCTGGGGTCACCTCTGCAGGCTGTTCCAGGAGCAGCAGGAAGTGTGTGTTCTCCCAGTCCTGCTTCAGGAGCTCCTCACGCTCCTTCAGCAAGAAACCATCTCTGGGTGTCCCTGCCTCCACGGTGACCAGGTCAGAGGTCATAGTGTCGAGGAAGTGAAGCAGACGCTAAACTCGCTATTGTTCCAAACAGAATGATGGTTGTGTCTGCGGTCATCTCAGGGTCACATGACTGTTTGTTCCTCGAATTGTTTCATGGGCTGTGCTCTCAGGAAACACTCGTGTGTGTGTGTGTGTGTGTGTGTGTGTGTGTGTGTGTGTGTGTGTGTCTCCTAACATCCTGAGTATATGATAATTCTAATTTTGGTGCTGTTGTGGAAATGTTCTTCCTGTTTAATCTTAATGTTTAATCCTCTCTCTCTTACACACACACACACACACACACACACACACACTGTTTCCTTCATTATATTTCACTTAATTATATCAGTCTTGGAATTCTCTCTCTCTCTCTCGCTCTCCCCCTCCCCCCTCCCCTCTATGCTAATATCAGTGATGTCATCCAACTCGCAGGCAGTGATTGGCTGCAGAATGGAGTCATTGATGGCCCCTCCCCCTCTCTCTGTGTGAAAGGTGTTTCTCTCTCTCTCTCTCTCTCTCTCTCTCTCTCTCTCTCTCTCTCTCTCTCTCTTTCACTCTTTCTGGGACGGCGCCGAGGCTGTTTCAGACGTTGCTGCTTGGTTGGGCTCACAGCTAGAGGGAGGGATGGATGGATGGATGATGGATGGAGGGGAGGAGCTGGTGCTCGTGTGTGTGTGCTGAAGCTTGAACCCTGGACTGGCTTCCCTCGGAGCCAAGCCTGCAGGCTTCGGACTGGTCTTGGCTGAATTACTCGTCATGGAGCTGCAGGGCGCCGTTCCGGGCCCCCTCTCGCCCGGCGCCCTCTCCCCCACCTTGGATTACGCCGTCGCTGCCTCTCCGGGATTGGGCGGTCCCGGGCCGTCTCATGGCGGCCCCGGCGTGTCGGGCCCGGCCGGGTTCAACTACAACCAGCTGGAGGGAAGATTCAAACAGCTTCAAGGTAAGAGGAGGAGCTTCCTCCAGACCACGCCCCCTCTGCCACAACCGCCACCACCTTTGGGACCTGGCCAGAAAGTCGGGGGGTTGGAGGAGACGGCTGAAGCGTGTTTGGGTGGATGTGGATGAATCAGCAGCTCTGGAGCTGCTGAGTGGCGTGAAAGACGACCCCGCATGGGCGTGGCCTCCTCTCGACCTCCCGTCCGTCCTGCTCAGGTTCTGCCTCAGCAGCCAATCACGTTGGCCTCGTGGCTCCGCGCTGACTGATGCTCAGGACGCTCCGGGCCCTTCGGGCACGTGCACAACGTGCACGTTGCTGTGGATTTGTTTTCCACGTGGGGTCACACCCTGATCTCAGCTGGAACTAGATGGCCCGAAGGTCGGGGGGTCGACGCTCCTGAAGAGCCACGCCCTCCTTCCTGCTCCCTCAGCCTGTCTCCCACCTGGTCACATGACCTCCGGGGCAGGCCGGATCCGGCTGGAGGCTGCTGGGGAGCGACCCTGGACTTTGGAAGTGCTGGACGCCGCCGTGACGCTGGCTGTGAAGGTTCTTATCGTCGTGGACTTTGGCTCGTGCAGGAGGTCACATCTGTTCGCCATCGTAAAGTTTGAGGGCTGGCGTGGGGGCGGGGCTTCATTGGGCTGAATACGACCTTTTTCCTGAGTTTAGCTGCGTTTGAATCGACTGTGGCTCAGCAGCACCGCCAGCCCAGAAAGCAGCGCCGCCCCTGGCCCCGCCCCTGGCCCCGCCCCCGAACAGAGCAGCTCACATCAGTCAACGAACAAACGGCAGTAAATAACAACAGCAGCTGACCTCTGCTGGCCAATCCTTTGTCTGGGAAGCTTCAAGTGGGCGGGGCTTCACTCCTGCCTTTCTCTTCCTGTGTTTTTGTTAGTCAGCCAATCACAGAGGAGTTTCTCTGTGGGGGGTGTGGATTAAAGGGGGTAAGGGGCGTGTCTGGCGACGTCTGCCGCTCACAGGAGACGACTACCCACGACTACCCACTACCTGCTCCCTCCTCTTCTCCTCTTTCCTCTCCTCATCAATGTTTCATGTGCTCCTGCAGCGTATCTGCCACCCTCCATCCCTCCATCCTTCATCCCTCCATCCTCTTAGTGGAATTAAACTGAAGCTCCGCCCCCTCCCCACTTGCTGAAGCATCAAACACTGAAACACACACGTGTGTTAGAAGCAGCCACGTGTGCTGAGGCGCAGGTGTCATCACACCAGTAGAGCCAGAAGGTCCCAGCAGACCAGATCCAGGAGAAACCCTCTCTCCTTCTCTCCTTCTCTTTTCCTCTCCTCCTGTCCCCTTCCTCTGCCGTGTGTCCACCAGCAGGATGTTTCTGTGGGGACTTGCTGTGTTTGTGGGGACTTGCTGTATTTGTGGGGACCTTCTGGTTTTGTGGGGACCTGCTGGTTTTGATGCTGGCGTGTGCTTGCTCCGTTCCGGGAGCGAGTGCGTGCTGATGGGAGGAGGACAGACGGCTGTGGCGTTCGTTAGCAGCGTGCTAACACTTCCTGCTGCTGCTGAGGAATTTCAGGCCTCTGCTGGAGTCAGCCAGGTCGGCCATGTTTGCCTGGTCAGCTGACAGTCAGCCAATCAGCTGCTGGCTGAGCCAATGCTGAAAAGGCTTTTGTCTGACAGGAAGCAGGAAGCCGGCGAGCGTGGCGGCGCCGTGAGCTCCATCAGAACACGAGCAGCAGCTGGACTCTGGAACTTCAGCTGAGCCGAGACTCTTATCTGAGGTTTGTCTGCAGGGACGACTGACGCTCCCTCCAGACACAGGAAGTGGAGGCAACACCAGCTTCCTGCTAACTTCCTTAGCTCTGTTAGCCTGCTAACATGTCCTCATTAATGCTAACCAACGTCATGACAACACCATCCACACACCACCATGCATTAGTCAGGTAAACAGAGAGAGAGAGAGAAGGAAAGAGAAGACGAACGAGTGGATCAAGAAGTAAATGAGACACGCGGCTCCAGTCAGTTTAACAGGCTGACTCAGTCAGTCAGTGTTGCCTCAATAGACCCTCTGTGTCCCAATCTGGATCACACACACACACTCACTCACACACACAGCTTTGTTGGATCCCCTCCCCCTGCAGGAGATCAGGAATGTAAACGTAAACTGCAAATGTGTATTTTGATAAAGTCATATGGGAAGTCATATGAGTATTTGTGTGTGTGTGTGTGTGTGTGTGTGTGTGTGTGACAGAGAGAGACTGACCCTCCCTCTGAGTTAGTGGAAACAGATGTTTGATTCTCTCCAGTCTGAACACCCATGCTGTTTCTCTCTCTCTCTCTCTCTCACATTCTTTTGCCTTCGTGAGGACAAACAGATAAAAATATAAAGGAGCAGATCTACACCTCCAGCGCGTGTTTCTGCTGCTGTGAGGAAGGCTTAGGGTTAGTACCTGTTTAAGCCTAAAGTGAGGCCTTTTCAGCCGGTCCTCTGAAGCCAGGGCAGCTTAAGGCTGGTGGGGAGGGGGGTCGCCCAGAGTCCTCACAGTGATGGAACTACCAACCTGCATGTTTGTGTTTTGTAACTTTGTGTCGGTTCCTCTCGTATCTCCGTCCAGAATTCCCAGGATGCATCACAATCGCTGCTTGTTTCCAACACATTCACACGGAAACATCAGGAGTGACCGAGCTCACGAGGCTCCGCATTCCTGTGTGTGTGTGTGTGTGTGTGTGTGTGTGTGTGTGTGTGTGAGAGAGAGAGAGAGTGAGAGAGTCCTCTCTGGACTCCTTCTCTGTCTCTCAGGGGACTCTGGGAGCTTTCAGTGATGAAGACCTGTGAAGGTCCAGAGGGGTCTCCTGGAGAACCCTGAAGACCTGTGAAGGTCCAGAGGGGTCTCCTGGAGAACCTGACCTTCTTCTCTTGAGGCTGACCTTGTGACTCGGTGTGTTTCAGATGAACGTGAGGCTGTCCAGAAGAAGACCTTCACGAAGTGGGTCAACTCCCACCTGTCCCGGGTCTCCTGCAGGATCACAGACCTCTACATGGACCTGAGGGACGGTCGCATGCTCATCAAGCTGCTGGAGGTTCTGTCAGGAGAGAAACTGGTGGGTCCCAAATTCTCCCAGTCAAGAGGCTTTTATTTTGAAAGTGGCAGTTTTCAGACAGGAAGGTAAAAGGTCTGATGGCAGCAGGAAGCTTCACCTGAATAAATGAGCCTGTCTGGGCAAACAAGGGATAGCGCCACCTACTGGCATGTAGAGACTCTTTCATCTAAAACCTGACGAAGACTTCTCCATTTTAATCTCCTCGTATTGCTTCCCAGCCCAAACCCACCAAAGGACGAATGCGGATCCACTGCCTGGAGAACGTGGACAAGGCTCTGCAGTTCCTCAAGGAGCAGAGGGTTCACCTGGAAAACATGGGCTCTCACGACATCGTGGATGGAAACCATCGGCTGACGCTCGGCCTCATCTGGACCATCATCCTCCGCTTCCAGGTGAGACTCGTTAGTTTGTGACGGAGCTTTGATAAGGACTGAAACTTCTGAAGCAACATTTATGTTGACTGTGTCTGCAACAACCTGAGTTTGGCAACATTTGAACTCTGTGTGTGTGTGTGTGTGTGTTCAGATCCAGGACATCAGTGTAGAGACTGAAGACAACAAGGAAAAGAAGTCGGCTAAAGATGCTCTGCTGCTCTGGTGTCAGATGAAAACTGCAGGGTGAGAACCTCTAAACTCCAGTTCCCATCAGCCCTTTCTGCTGCTGGGATACGATCATATCCTGACTTCCTCCTTCTCTGCAGATATTCCAACGTCAACATCCACAACTTTACCACCAGCTGGAGGGACGGGATGGCGTTTAATGCTCTCATCCACAAACACAGGTAGCGCCCTCCATCATCTTCCTCCTTTCTTCACCTTCACCTTCACCTTCATCTTCATCTTCACCTTCACCTTCACCTTCACCTTCATCTTCACCTTCACCTTCATCTGTCTTCAGCTCTGAGTTTGAAAATAGAAACAGTTATGAAGAGAATTGCTGCCACCTTCTGGAGGAATTGTAGATCACAGGCGCTCTTATTTTGGTAACTGTTAAAGGTGCTGTTGATGCCTCCAGGCAGGTGCTTGAATTATTGATCTGATCGGTTTCTCTTCAGGCCAGACCTGATCGACTTTGACAAGCTGAAGAAATCAAACGCTCACTACAACCTGCAGAACGCCTTCAACCTGGCTGAGCAGCACCTGGGCCTCACTAAGCTGCTGGACCCTGAGGGTGAGCGGCACACCTGGTGCACCTGGTACACCTGTACACTCAGAAACACACACCTGGTACACCTGTACACTCACAAACACACACCTGGTACACCTGTACACTCACAAACACACACCTGGTGCACCTGGTACACCTGTACACTCAGAAACACACACCTGGTACACCTGTACACTCACAAACACACACCTGGTACACCTGGTACACCTGTACACTCAGAAACACACACCTGGTACACCTGGTACACCTGTACACTCACAAACACACACCTGGTGCACCTGGTACACCTGTACACTCAGAAACACACACCTGGTACACCTGTACACTCACAAACACACACCTGGTACACCTGGTACACCTGTACACTCAGAAACACACACCTGGTACACCTGGTACACCTGTACACTCACAAACACACACCTGGTGCACCTGGTACACCTGTACACTCAGAAACACACACCTGGTACACCTGTACACTCACAAACACACACCTGGTACACCTGGTACACCTGTACACTCAGAAACACACACCTGGTACACCTGGTACACCTGTACACTCACAAACACACACCTGGTGCACCTGGTACACCTGTACACTCAGAAACACACACCTGGTACACCTGTACACTCACAAACACACACCTGGTACACCTGGTACACCTGTACACTCAGAAACACACACCTGGTACACCTGGTACACCTGTACACTCACAAACACACACCTGGTGCACCTGGTACACCTGTACACTCAGAAACACACACCTGGTACACCTGTACACTCACAAACACACACCTGGTACACCTGGTACACCTGTACACTCACAAACACACACCTGGTACACCTGGTACACCTGTACACTCACAAACACACACCTGGTACACCTGGTACACCTGTACACTCACAAACACACACCTGGTGCACCTGGTACACCTGTACACTCACAAACACACACCTGGTACACCTGGTACACCTGTACACTCACAAACACACACCTGGTGCACCTGGTACACCTGTACACTCACAAACACACACCTGGTACACCTGGTACACCTGTACACTCACAAACACACACCTGGTGCACCTGGTACACCTGTACACTCACAAACACACACCTGGTACACCTGGTACACCTGTACACTCACAAACACACACCTGGTGCACCTGGTACACCTGTACACTCACAAACACACACCTGGTACACCTGGTACACCTGTACACTCACAAACACACACCTGGTGCACCTGGTACACCTGTACACTCACAAACACACACCTGGTACACCTGGTACACCTGTACACTCACAAACACACACCTGGTGCACCTGGTACACCTGTACACTCACAAACACACACCTGGTACACCTGGTACACCTGTACACTCACAAACACACACCTGGTGCACCTGGTACACCTGTACACTCACAAACACACACCTGGTACACCTGGTACACCTGTACACTCACAAACACACACCTGGTGCACCTGGTACACCTGTACACTCACAAACACACACCTGGTACACCTGGTACACCTGTACACTCACAAACACACACCTGGTACACCTGGTACACCTGTACACTCACAAACACACACCTGGTGCACCTGGTACACCTGTACACTCACAAACACACACCTGGTACACCTGGTACACCTGTACACTCACAAACACACACCTGGTGCACCTGGTACACCTGTACACTCACAAACACACACCTGGTACACCTGGTACACCTGTACACTCACACACCTGGTACACCTGAGGTCAGTGTTCAGGGTCAGGGTTTGTGACCTTCAGAGGTTAGAAACGTTTATTTTTTGAAGCTTTTTAACCTTGTAACCGTGACGGTGCAGCCGACAGTCCTGTGAAACACCTGAGTTCTCCCGTGTGTGCAGACATCAGCGTGGACCACCCTGATGAGAAGTCCATCATCACTTATGTGGTCACCTACTACCATTACTTCTCCAAGATGAAGGCCCTGAAGGTGGAGGGGAAGAGAATCGGGAAGGTGAGTCCGCTTGGATCCTCCCCCACAGGAAGTGAAGGAGTCTTTACAACCTTTCTGGTCTTGACCTGTGCTCAGGTTCTGGACCACGCCATCGAGACAGAGAAGATGATAGAGAAGTATGAGTCTCTGGCGTCGGACCTTCTGGAGTGGATCGAGCAGACCATCATCATCCTCAACAACAGGAAGTTTGCCAACTCTCTGGTGGGAGTCCAGCAGCAGCTGCAGGCGTTCAACACCTACAGAACCGTGGAGAAGCCTCCCAAGTAGGTCCACCCTCACCCCAAATCCCAAACCCAAGGCCCACTCTTGTAGACATCAACATGATTCATGACCTGTTGACCTTTGAAGGTTCACAGAAAAAGGAAACCTGGAGGTTCTTCTGTTCACCATCCAGAGTAAGATGAGAGCCAACAACCAGAAGGTCTTCACCCCCCGAGAGGGCAAGCTCATCTCTGACATCAACAAGGTGACGTCCTCACAGCTCACGCTGACCCTTCGGCTCTGAGCAGGGACGGACTTTTCTGCTCTGGTGCGTTTGCTGTAGGCCTGGGAGCGTCTGGAGAGGGCGGAGCACGAGCGCGAGCTGGCGCTCAGGACCGAGTTGATCCGTCAGGAGAAACTGGAGCAGCTCGCCCGACGCTTCGATCGTAAGGCTGCCATGAGAGAGACGTGGCTGAGCGAGAACCAGCGCCTCGTCTCCCAGGTAACGCTCCGCAGCCAGCACAGCGTGGCGGGAGTCATGTGATCGTCTGTCCTCGCCACCGCTTCCTTCATGTCTTCCTGCTTGCACTTTCTTTTTTATTTCCTCCTTTCCTTTCCTTGTCTCCTCAGGATAACTTTGGATGTGACCTTGTTTCCTTTCCTTGTCTCCTCAGGATAACTTTGGATGTGACCTTCAGGCTGTGGAAGCAGCGACAAAGAAACACGAAGCCATAGAAACGGACATCGCCGCATACGAAGAGCGTGTTCAGGTTGGTGGGTTTCCATGACAACACCTGAAGCGGTGGGCTTGTTCTGGCAGCAGTCAGATCAGTCAGGTCCGCTGCGTCTACAGGCCGTGGTTGCCGTGGCGAAGGAACTGGAGGCAGAGAGCTACCACGACATCAAGCGCGTGACGGCCCGTAAGGACAACGTGACGCGGCTGTGGGAGTACCTGCTGGAGCTGCTGAAGGCCCGGAGGCAGAGGCTGGAGATGAACCTGGGCCTGCAGAGGGTCTTCCAGGAGATGCTCTACATCATGGACTGGATGGATGAGATGAAGGTGAGGGCCCTGATCTTGTGTGTCTGTCCTTGTTCCTGGCTGCTGCTGCTGCTGGTGGTACCGCCCACTGGAACCAGTGCTCCCACCTCCTCCGGGCTAACATGTCCTCCTTCCCCCAGATGCTGCTGCTCTCCCAGGACTACGGGAAGCATCTGCTGGGCGTGGAGGATCTGCTGCAGAAGCACGCGCTGGTGGAAGCCGACATCGGCATCCAGGCCGACCGGGTGCGAAGCGTCAACAGCAACGCTCAGAAGTTCGCCGTGGATGTGGAGGGTGAGAAACTCTTCCTCCTCCTCGTCCTCCTCTCTTCTCCTTCATTACTGTTGGTCTGATTGTTCACCATGCGCTGACAGGTGCCCCCACTCCTTCTGCTCAGGTTATAGACCATGTGACCCTCAGGTGATCCAGGACCGGGTCACTCACATGGATTTTTGTTACCAGGAACTGACTCAGCTGGCGGCTGGGCGCCGAGCTCGCCTTGAGGAATCTCGCCGCCTCTGGAAGTTCTTCTGGGAGATGGCTGAAGAGGTACACGAGCTCTCTCGATAAGCACGATTTCCTGGCGGCCAGTGGTCATGTGACCTGTGTGTGCGGCCCGTAGGAGGGTTGGATCAGGGAGAAGGAGCAGATCCTGTCCTCCGAGGATCATGGGAAGGATCTGACAGGAGCTCTACGGCTCCTAAGTCAGCACAAAGCTCTGGAAGACGAGACGAGTGGCCGTGCCGGCCACCTGCAGCAGACCATCCGCCAGGGGGAGGAGCTAGTGGCCAACCACCATTTTGGAGCAGACAAGATCAAAGAACGGATTCAGGACATTCAGGTGCTTCATGTTTTACGCCGTTCTTCTCAGGACTGAAGCAGAATATTAAAAACGGTCTGTTATTAACTCCTCCCTTGCCTCCGCTCCTGTAGGCTCAGTGGGCGGAGCTAGAGCGCCTGTCCGCCGTGCGTAAATCCCATCTGCAGGAAGCGTGTAACAAGCACCAGTTCCAGGTGAGAACCTCGTTGTCAGATTTCATGTCCTCCATCTGCGCTCGTGATGATTCCAATGCACCAAGGCAGACCTCCTGGAAGGCGGCCCCCAGGGTCTCCTGGAAGGCGGCCCCCAGGGTCTCCTGGAAGGCGGCCCCCAGGGTCTCCTGGAAGGCGGACCCCCACGGTGTCCTGGAAGGCATCCTGCCTCCACGTGCTTTGACCTCAGGCTTCTGTTTGACGTGCAGGCCGACGCGGACGACATCGACACGTGGATGTTGGACATCCTGCGGATTGTCTCCAGCGTGGACGTGGGCCATGACGAGTTCTCCACGCAGGCTCTGGTGAAGAAGCACAAGGACGTGGCCGAGGAGATGGGCAGCTACCGACCCATCATCGACGCGCTGCACGAGCAGTCTCGCACGATTCCTCCCGAGGGCGCCAACTCTGAGGAGGTGACCCCTCCCCCGCCTACACACTGGGCGGTGCTGCAGAGTGTTTACGTAGAGCAGAGACGCTAGAACGCCGTCTGATGTGTCCGCAGGTCCAGAACCGGCTGGCTGGAATCGAGGAGCGCTACAAGGAGGTGGTGGAGCTGACGCGGCTCAGGAAGCAGGCGCTGCAGGACGCCCTGGCGCTCTACAAGATGTTCAGCGAGGCCAACGCCTGCGAAGCCTGGATCGACGAGAAGGAGCAGTGGCTCAACAGCATGGACATCCCCGAGAAGCTGGAAGATCTAGAGGTCGTCCAGCATCGGTAAGTCCCACAGCTGACGACGACGTCAGCAGCACGCCGAAATGACATCATCAACCCTGGAAACCAGCGTTTGGAGTTATAGGCTGAACGCTGCCCCCTGTGGGTTTTACGTGTTCACAACACCCCGAACCACAAACACTCATGGTGTAAATAACATAAGAGAACCTCTCAGAACACAACAGGAACCTTTTGCTACACAACAGGAACCTCTCAGAACACAACAGGAACCTCTCGCAACACAACAGGAACCTTTCACAACACAACAGGAACCTCTCACAACAGGAACCTTTCACAACATAACAGGAACCTTTCACAACACGAGACCCCTCAGCAGTCTCTGTATTTTATTCGCGTCTTCAGGTTTGAGAGTCTCGAGCCGGAGATGAACAATCAGGCGTCTCGGGTTGCTGTGGTGAACCAGGTTGCCAGGCAGCTAATCCACAGTGGGCATCCCAGTGAGAAGGAGATCAAATCCCATCAGGACAAGCTGAACACCAGGTAACCCAGCAGGGATGGATCTGGGATTTCACCTCTTATTACTTTAATTTTATTCACTTCTTCAGCCAATCTTGGACCTGAAGCAGGACCCAGGTTAGGGTCCTGCTTCTGGTTCTGCAGCGGTTCTGTTTGATGGTGTCTGTCTGTCCAGGTGGAGTCAGTTCAGGGACCTGGCGGACCAAAAGAAAGACGCTTTGAACTCGGCTTTGGGTGTCCAGAACTATCACTTAGAATGTAACGAGACCAAGTCCTGGATCAAGGAGAAGACCAAGGTGCTCACACAAGCATGTTCTGCTGCTCCTCCACCAGTACTTAAACACACCCCAGGGCTTGGACTTTTCATCCACCTGCAGAAGATCACCTCATTGTCAGAAATAAAGATCTCCTTCCATCATCAGCAGGACCTGATGATGATGATGATGACGAAGAACAGTGACAGGCTCTCATCTGTCTTCCAGGTAATTGAATCCACGCAGGAACTGGGGAACGACCTGGCGGGAGTCATGGCGCTGCAGAGAAAGCTGACTGGGATGGAGCGCGACCTTGTCGCCATCGAAGACAAGCTGGGCGACCTGGGAAAGGAGGCGGAGCGTTTGGCATCTGAACACCCAGACCAGTCCCAAACCCTCAAAGGTCGTCTGGCAGAGATCACCCACGTCTGGGACGAGATGAAGGTACTGGGACGGTGTGTCCACGGGCCGGTTTTCCTGGGTCCAGTAGCTGTACTAGAGATTATCTTCATCTGCAGGACACCATGAAGAACAGGGAGGAGTCTTTGGGTGAAGCCAGCAAGCTGCAGCAGTTCTTGCGTGACCTGGACGACTTCCAGTCGTGGCTTTCACGGACACAGACCGCCATCGCCTCTGAGGACATGCCCAACACGCTGGCGGAGGCCGAGAAGCTGCTGGCCCAGCACGAGGGAATCAAGAACGAGATCCGAAACTATGAGGAGGACTACCAGAAGATGCGAGACATGGGAGAGATGGTGACCCAGGGCCAGACAGATGCGCAGTACATGTTCCTGCGCCAGCGGCTGCAGGCGCTCGACACCGGCTGGAACGAACTGCACAAGATGTGGGAGAACCGTCAGAACCTGCTGTCCCAGTCCCACTCGTACCAGCTGTTCCTCAGGGACACCAAGCAGGCCGAGGCCTTCCTCAACAACCAGGTGAGCTCTGCCATCCAGACGGTTCTTCTGTCCTCCCAGGCAGGAAACGGCTTTGGCCAAGGTGAACCCAGGTGAGAGAGCTGTGCACGTAGATGGCTCCCGCCCCCGAGGCCTGGGTTCCACACCTTCACGCCAGAGTTCTGTTGCCATCTAGTGGTGGAGAGCCCTGACTGCAGCCTCACCTGCGTGTTTCAGGAGTACGTTCTGGCTCACACCGAGATGCCCACCACCCTGGAAGCTGCTGAAGCCAGCATCAAAAAGCAGGAGGACTTCATGACCACCATGGATGCTAACGAGGAGAAAATCATTGGCGTTGTCGATGCCGGCCGCCGCCTGGTTGCCGACGGCAACATCAACAGTGAGCGCATCCAGGAGAAGGTGGACTCCATCGACCAGAGGTGACGAGGATTTCTGCTTCTTCACTGCTAAAAGCTGATGTCAGATGACGTCAGCCAGTTGGAATTTGAACTTTTCTATCTGCAGACACAAAAAAACCCGAGCTGCTGCCATGGAGCTGCTGGAGAGGCTGAAGGACAATCGAGACCTGCAGAAGTTCCTGCAGGACTGTCAGGAGGTGAAAGCCTCACGCATGGTTGAGTATTCCTGCAGGAAGCTTCTGTTTCCCACTGACGTTACCCTGTGATGTTTGTGTGTCTCAGCTGTCTCTTTGGATTGGTGAGAAGATGCTGACGGCTCAGGACATGACGTACGACGAGGCTCGCAACCTCCACAGCAAGTGGCTGAAACACCAGGCCTTCATGGCTGAGCTGCAGTCCAACAAGGAGTGGCTGGACAAGATTGACAAGGTGGGCTACCGCTGTGATCTGCTGAAGAGGTAGAATATCATCTGAGAAGATGACTGGAGATCAGAAAATTCAGCTGCAGGATGACAAATTTTGAGATGACAGTTCCTGACTTGGGGATGAAGGTTCCTGACTTGGGGACAAAGGTTCCTGACTTTGAGATGAAGGTTCCTGACTTGGGAACGAAGGTTCCTGACCTGGGGGACGAAGGTTCCTGATTTGGGGACGAAGGTGTTGCTGGGCGTGGTCACTGATTCCAGCTGCTCTGTCCTCTTCCAGGATGGTCGGACGCTGATGCTGGAGAAGCCCGACACGGAGGCCATGGTCCAGGAGAAGCTGTCGTGGTTGAAGAGCACGTGGGCGGAGCTGGAGTCCACCACCCAAACCAAGGCCAAGTGTCTGTTTGATGCCAACAAGGCGGAGCTGTTCACGCAGAGCTGCGCCGACCTGGACAAGTGGCTCGGCAGCCTGGAGGCGCAGCTGCAGTCTGACGAGTACGGCAAAGACCTGACCTCCGTCAACATCCTGCTGAAGAAGCAGCAGGTGAGACCCCGGGCTGACCTCTGCACCGACCTCTGCTCTGACCTCTGCTCCAACCTCTGCTCTGACACGATGAAAAAGTCCACCGGACCTCCTCTTCCTCCTGTAGACTGAGCTCTTCCTGTGACCCCTCCCCCACAGATCTTGGAGAGCCAGGTGGAGGTGCGTCAGAAGGAGGTGGAGGAGCTTCAGAACCAATCGCAGGTGCTCAGCCAGGAGGGGAAGGGCTCCGAAGAGGTGGACGGCCAGCGAGTCACCGTGGAGCGCAAGTTCCACCTCCTGCTGGAGCCTCTGAAGAAGAGGCGGGAGAACCTGATGGTGTCCCGTGAGATCCACCAGTTCAACCGCGATGTGGAGGATGAGATCGTGAGTCTGCTGACCTCTGACCCTTTCACATTTTTCATGTTGTGAAATGACCTCGGAACAAGCGCTAAGCGCCTGTTTCCTGTTTGCCGATTTAGCTCTGGGTGGAGGAAAGGCTACCTGTTGCCATGTCCACCGACCACGGTCACAACCTTCAGACGGTGCAGCTGCTCATCAAGAAGAACCAGGTGAGCACGCCGCCTGAGCTGGTGACATCACCAAGGCCGCCGGAAGCTTCCTGTTAACCTGAGCGTGCACTTCCTGTCCTCCAGACGCTGCAGAAGGAGATCCAAGGCCACCAGCCGCGCTACGACGACATCTTTGAGCGCAGCCAGCACGTGCTGAGGGAGGACGGCCCCACGGCTCAGCTGATTGGCCAGCGCCTGGCTGAGCTCGCCTCGCTGTGGCGGCGAGTCGGCGAGGAGGCGGAGAAGCGCCACCAGCGGCTGAGCGAGGCCCACCGCGCGCAGCAGTACTACTTTGACGCGGCCGAGGCGGAAGCCTGGATGAGCGAACAGGAGCTCTACATGATGTCAGAGGAGAAGGCCAAGGTGCGTCGGAGCGCCGCCGCTGCCGCTGCAGGGACGCTGAAGCAGGCTTAACGCTGCGTGTCTCCTCAGGACGAGCAGAGCTCTGTCGTCATGCTGAAGAAGCATCAGATCCTGGAGCAGGCGGTGGAGGACTACGCCGACACCGTCCACCAGCTGTCTGCCACCAGCCGGGGCCTGGTGGCCGCCGGGCACCCTGAGAGGTGAGGGGGCGGGGCTGCAGACCAGAGCCGTCCTTTCTCATGCAGCTACAAACGTGTCCTCCTCTTCCTGCACGCACAGCGAGCGCATCGGCATGCGGCAGTCTCAGGTGGACAAGCTGTACGCCGGCCTGAAGGACCTGTCGGAGGAGCGACGCGGGAAGCTGGACGAGCGTTTCCGCCTGTTCCAGCTGAACCGGGAGGTGGACGACCTGGAGCAGTGGATCGCCGAGAGGGAGGTGGTGGCTGGATCACACGAGCTGGGCCAGGACTACGAGCACGTGACGGTCAGAGACCTTACATTAACCAGTCAGGAACGTTAGCATGACAAGCGTCTTTTCAGGATTCACCTCCAAAGTTCTCACCTTCAGATGCTGCAGGAGCGTTTCAGAGAATTCGCCCGTGATACCGGGACCATCGGTCAGGAGCGTGTGGACGCCGTCAACCGCCAGGCAGATGAGCTGATCAACGCCGGCCACAGCGACGCCGCCACCATCGCTGAGTGGAAGGACGGCCTAAACGAGGCCTGGGCCGACCTGCTGGAGCTCATCGACACGCGCACGCAGATCCTCGCCGCCTCCTATGAGCTGCATCAGTTCTACCACGACGCCAAGGAGATCCTCAGCCGCATCCTGGACAAACACAAGAAGCTGCCGGAGGAGCTGGGCCGCGACCAGAACACCGTGGAGACGCTGCAGAGGATGCACACCGCCTTCGAGCACGACATCCAGGCCCTGGGAACGCAGGTAGCGGCGCTGACCGCCTCCTCGGGGCGCCGCCGCACCTCCACGCGCTGCTGCCCGTTAACTCTGACTCATCTGTCTCTCAGGTGCGGCAGCTTCAGGAGGACGCCGCCCGCCTGCAGTCGGCGTATGCTGGAGACAAAGCTGACGACATTCAGAAGAGAGAGGCCGAGGTAAGCTGGTCCCAGCGTGGCGCCGCAGGGCGTGGCGCCGCAGGGCGTGGTCAAATGCTCACCATCGCTGTGTGACTGTCAGCCTCCAACAAATGTGTGTGTTATAAATCCAGAAGAAATGTCCGATTTTAGAGCTCCGAACTGAAAAATGGAGCTTTTAGACGGAGCTTTGTGAGCCTGAAGGTCTTGGTCCTGGTCCTGGTCCTGGTCTTGTGAGGGCTTTCAGACCTGCAGACCGGTGATCTTCTTGCTGAAAGGATGTTCTTCTCAGCTGAGCAGAATCACTCATGAACCTCGCTGTTGCTGCTGTTGTTGTTTGTGATGGCGTGCTCTTTGACCATCCCTCTATGTCCATTTTTCCTGTCCACCCAGAGGAGGAAGGGCGAGGTGAGACGCCGTTAACCTTTGCTTCAGCGCTCCGCTGGCTGCTGACTTCCTGTTAATGTGTCGACTAAAATGTTTTTCCATTTTAGTCGTGGTCAAATCGCAAATGTCTGCAGGGTTTGTTCAGTTTGACTCCTGTGACAGCTGGGTGGATCCAATCGAACGAGTTAAGCTCCACCCACCTGGAGCACTGAGGCGACAACAACAAACGCTGCTGATGGGTTTGCAGATTGGGGTTTGGTTGCTGGGCTGAAACTGAAGTTCTACCGCTCAAGCGGAACTTTGCTGCTTGTTTTGGCCTAAATGTGGCTGCTGCTGAGCTGAGAAGAGTCCAGCGTGTCCAGACTCTGATGATGATCTCCAGCAGGCAGCAGGAGATCAGGGAGACGTGTCCAGCTCACAGACAGCTCACCTCACACGCCTTCTGAACTCTGACCCTTCAGGTCCTGGAGGCCTGGAAGAACCTCCTGGAGGCGGCAGAGGGCCGGCGCTTAAAGCTGGTCGACACCGGAGACAAGTTCCGCTTCTTCAGCATGGTACGTGACCTCATGCTCTGGATGGAGGACGTGATCCGCCTGATCGAGGCCCAGGAGAACCCCAGGTCAGCTCCACACAGCAGATCCAGAAGATCCCTGACGACTGTGTTATCAAACAGTTAACCTTTCAGAATTCAAATGAGAATTCTTGTTGTTCAAACTGTAAAGTTCAGTTTCACGTGAGCCTTTGAGAAGCAAATCCCTGAAAGGTTCCAGCAGAAGACCTCGGAAAGACAAACGAAGCTCAAATGATCACAGCAGCCAAACTTGATTCACTTGTTAGTATGGAACTTCTGTCGCC
>CM027083.1:0-112500 GCA_015343265.1 Pao palembangensis | reverse complement strand
ATGTTCTCATGTATAAACCCTTGAGTTCTGAGGAGACCTCACAACCATCCCGATGTGAAGGTGTGGTCGTCATAGAAACCCAGTTTGAGCTAGTGCTGGTTCCTGAGTGGAACCAGTCAGAACTGGGCTAGGGTAGTATTGGTGGTACCTGAGCTTCTCAGTCGCTTGATTCTTTCATCCGAGCAGAAAGCCTGTGATCCATGGGACTTTGTCTCCGCCTCACATCCTTGTTAGCGTAGGCTGTTAGCCGCCAGCTAGCTGGCCCTGCTTTTCCCCGGTGTTTGGCGCGCCGTTAACTGTAGAATCAGGTCCAGGTTGTTTCGCCTTCCGCCCTCACACTCTGTCCTTCATCCCTCCGCCTGTGACATTAACCACCCTTATCCTGTCTTTTTGTTGTCTTGGTTTTTGTCAAGCTTTCATTAACACTTGTCTTTAATAAACTATCAGAAGTCTGTTGGCTCTTCAGTGTTGTGGTTTTTACTGTTGCTATGGTTATGCACGTTTTCACCATCAGCATCTTCCTGTGTCCTCATGAAAGGGGGCGGGGTTAAGGACTCCTTGCAGCCAGTTAAATTCCTCAGAAGCTTTTCCAGGCAGACCAAGCGGCCGTTTCCATGCCGACGGTCTTCGGACAGAAGCTTGTTTTAGCTTTAGCTCGTAGCGCAGCCGGGCCACAGCACTTTTCGTCATGTGTGACGGGAGCGCTCAGGTCGATGGACTGGGTTCAAGCTCAGGATTGGTCCAGCCCCCAGGATTGGCCCCGCCTTCAGGGTTCGCCAAGTGGACTGGTCACTTGGAGGGTAACGTCCCCGTCTGAGGGGTGGTGAAAATCCAGCCTTAATCTCGCCAATCACCTGAAGCTGCAATCATCCCAACTCTTGTGTGATTGGTGCTCTTCTGGTCGCTTGCGCTGGCGCTTCGAAGGCATGTTGCATGCAGCGCCTCCACGCCTTCTCACCGCTGGTCTCTTCAGGTGTGAATCCCACGCGGAGATGACCTGATCCTGTTAACCATCCAGTTTGAAATGGACTTTGACCTTTGAATCTTTTTTCTTGGTTCATTTCTAATATAAACGGCCAGAGCAGGAAGTAGGCGCATGCCTGTGATTGGTCAGTGCTCTGCATGTTCCTTGCTCTCTCTCTTTGAAATGTCTGGAACAACTTGCCTGATCGCTCTTTCTGTCTCATTTCCAGGACAACGGGGCGTAGGCGTGAACGTGGTGACGAGCCCATTCGGCCAAGTCTCCAAGGCCCCGCAAGGGGCAAGATGAGCCAGGCTAAACTCTGCCGCACTACACCCAGAAAGTGTCCACTGCCGCAGCTGGAGGGCTTCCTGCAATCGCAAGCATGAGGGAGGGGCATAACAAGAAGGCGTCAAACAGGTAAGGGCGTGGTCCTCGTGGTCCTCGTTTTCCTGGAGCTGGTTGATGAAGGCGCTGCCCAATGTGTGTCTGCAGGTCGTGGCACAACGTCTACTGTGTGATCAATCAGCAGGAAGTGGGCTTCTACAAGGACCAGAAGAGGCCAGGCCAGGGGCATCCTGCACTAAAAGCGAGATCCCAGTCAGCCTGGAAGGGACGCCGGGCCATGGGTGGCGTTGGACTACAAGAAGAAGAAACACGTCTTCAAGCTCAAGTGAGGTTCTGACGATGCAGACGTTCACGTGGAGAAGGTCGGCTGGAGGTCGGCTTTTCTTGAGCAGAAGCTCTGGAAGGGTTAGAGTTAGACCCGCCTCCATGAGGGGTTGAGGTGCCAGGACCCGCCTCCTGAGGCTGGAGGGTTAGACCCGCCCCTGAGGGGTTGAGGCTGACCCGCCCCTGAGGGGTTGAGGGTTAGACCCGGCCCCTGGGAGGCTGGAGGGTTAGGACCCGCCTCCTGAGGCTGGAAGGTCCCACGGTGAAGAGATGAAACGAGCAAACGTTTCCTTCAAATCTGAAAAGATCAGTAATCCATTTTTGTTCTTACCAGATCTCCGGACGTGAACGAAGGTCTGTTCCAGGCCAAAGACGCACGTAGTTCATTTAAAAGCTGCTTTTTACGGGTCCGGACCAGATGTGACCTAACTCTTCACCCTCCAGGAGGAGATGAACTCGCGGATCTCCACCATCTCAGCCGCCACGCCAGCTGACAAGTCAGAGGTGGCGGCAGTTCAGCACGCCAGCGCCTGCCGCTCGCGCTCAGACGCTGCCCACCTCTGTTACCACGGCGACGGCGGCAGCGGCTGAGTCCAGCCCCGGAAAACGAGAGCATAAAGGAGAAACGCTCAGCCTGTTCAAAGAAGAAATAGTAACCTCCCACCTCCTTCCACCTTCCTCCTCCTCCTCCTCCTCCCTCCCTGCCCCCCCTGCGCGAGACCTTAGCGTGTACGCTCCGAGCCAGAATTCTCCACTCCGTGCCTCTGGACCGTCCGGTCCGGCTCAGAGCGACTCCACCTGAACAGACGCCGAAGAGTCCCTCCTCTTCCTCTTCCTCTGTGTGTTTTTCTCTTCTTCACCTCCCATCCACCTTTTGTTTGTGCTCCGCCTTTCTTCTGCTCTTGGCTTTTCTTTCAGTGTGTGAGGCCTTTGTCTTTGGGTGGGTCAGGGTTTGGGGGCACTGTGGGGCGAGGGTCAGTGTTGGAAGAGGTTGGTGCTGTTAAGTGATTTCTTTATTCCTAAACCTGAAGGTTGGGTCTTGAAGTCTTTTGGATCCTCAGATTTTTTGACGTTTTTGGGGTTTTGGACTCTGAAAGAAAAGAACCTTCTTTGAGTTGATTCCTCTGTTCCTTTTCTACTCTTGCTGGTCAAGCCGTGCAGGTGAAGCCAGGGTGAAGCTCTTACGCTAAAGTCCTCTCCAACTTTTATGTGAAACCTGTGGTATAACAAACTTCAAAATGAACCTGTTTCACCACATTATTATACATATTGTTATTATTATAATTATTATTATTGTTGTTGTTACTAAAAGCGCCAGAGTTTAATAAGCTTTATTTGAGCTAACGACCTGTATGCTAATCTCAGTGGAGTCGCTGTCGGCGGTGATTGACTAACCAGCAACACCAGTTAGAAATGATTGATGACACAAAAGTAAGTCTTATTTTCACTCTTTCGTATTTAAACATCTATCTCATGACTTTGTTCTGGTTTCGCTCTTTTCAGGTTGTTTTGTCGAGCCTGTACGGAGACCTCCGTGTGCGGTATAAAAGCTAACTAGCGTAGCTGTGAAGCTGCTTCTGAACGTGTGAACTGGAATTACGTTGCAGATTAACAGTCGCTAGTTTCTGCTTTTATTCTTTTGATTTTTTAATTTTTTACTGTCAGATGTTTTCACTGATGACCCCGACTTCCAAAGTCTTCAGGGACAAAATTAGTTAAGAAACAACACGTGAGGCTGATAAATGTTTAATTTTAACCTGATAAATGTTTAATTTTAACCTGCTAAGCAGAAAAATGAGGACAAATGTGTCAGTCTGGGACTGCAGACGCCAAGATTCTGATCCCGGACGCTATGCATAGCTTAATTTTAACTAGCTGGGGGGGCGGGCCAGATTGCTCTGAGTTTCTTGTTTTTCTTTTTGCTGCCTTCTGTTAATCTGGTGGCTAGAAAAGTGTTCTGTAACCATAGCAACAATATATTTCTTAATATTGCACAATCAACATTGCCACGATGGGGCGAGGGTGGGTGGGCGGGGTTACTGTGAGGTGACGGCTAAATACTGTTAGTTGGAGCTGCACCTTTAGACTTTTTTCTCCTCATGTGTTCCACCTGGTGCAAAAGCCATTAAAGTGCTTTTAAAACAACCCCCTCTTTCTCCGCCCTTAGCTAGCATATCATGGAAACACCAAAATCCCAGAAACTGGCAGATTTCAGCGTCGAGCCGTAAATACAACACACCTGTAGCAACATGCAGCAAGGGATTACCTGGTGTTCTGGGGATTCCCCCCCCAGAAGATCCATCCTGAGCACTGATCAGTGATTCTCAAGGATCTGTCCCTTCACCAGGAGGTCAAAGGTCAGATCCGTCCATCACCATATGACCTATGTCTTCCACCACTGGCTTTCCTAAACAATCCTCGAAAATGACCCTCCCCACCACCAGTGAAAAGTCCTGCCTGGCGCCCGGCAGGAAGACTACCCTCCTGTCAAGTCAGTCTGCTGTGCAGATTTCCACCACGCTGAGGGTGAACGTATGGATTGGAGGCTCAAGCCCTCTCAGGCTCAGACACTCAGCAAGTGCGCGCTACGTTAGCAGAAGATGCCCCGCCCTCAGGACGCCTGTCACAGCGGAGAAGGAAAGGTCAGTCTGACTGGACTAGATCCAGCTTTGAGATGTGGCGCCCCTCTGGGTTGCTGGTGTGATGAATGGACCAAATAGATGCGATTCCACCATAAAGTGCTGACTTAATTTCCATCATCTAGTACTTTTACCATTTCAGCTTGGAGGTTGTTCAGGCTCATGTGACCTTGGAGCTGGCATGCCTGGGTATTTGCTCTTTTGCTGTGTGTTGATCCTCTGGGTCAGCTGTTTCACAATCTCCTGATGAAGTTTCTTTCCTCCATTTCATGGACAGGGAAACAGGTGAAGTGGGGGCCTCCTCCTCCGCGCGCCCTCCCTCCTCCTCCCTCCCCCTCCAGCTCTATAAAAGCAGCTGATGGTGGTGCGAACGTCCATTCTGGGAACCCGGACATGAGCAGACATGAAAGTGGTGGGAGGACTGGTGCTGGTGCTGGCTTTACTGGGCAGAGTTGGTTGCGAGGTGAGAGCACGAGACCCTGATGTGGTGGAGGAGGAGGAGGAGGAGGAGGAGGAGGAGGAACAGGAACTGGGAGGAAGACCTACAAGAGGAGCAACAGCTCTCCCGCCTCAGGTGAAAGCAACGACGACCCCCCATCTGGAGGACAGAGGGAGCGAGCCGGCCCAGAGCGGGTGAGTCCAGCAGGGACAAGGCTTCGCCAGAACTGATCCCACGATCCAGTGCCTCTCTGTGCAAACAGGAGGGTCGGGGTCAGGAGGTCAGGGCTCAGGGTCGGAAGGAAGATGAGGTGGCTTTGTTTATGCTTGGTCACACTCTGTGATGATTGTGAGACTCTTTCATCGCTGTCAGGTTTTACTTATCTGACTTTTTCACACTTTTAATGAATTCAGACCTGAGGTCAGATGACGTCCGGCCGGAAGTATCATAGAACGTCAAGCCATGATTTCCACTGTAGGGGCCATCAGGGTCTCAGACAGGAAGCTCATGGAGACAGACAGTTCAGACTGGGGCTTCACTTATCTGACCCTACATGACGGGCGGACTCTCTGACCGATGACAGACGGTGTGTGTGTGTGTGTGTGTGTGTGTGTGTGTGTGTCTGTCTCAGCAGGGTACAAACTGTCCACCCATGCAGCCCAAGGCTAAGAGAAGCAGATGGTTACGCCGCTGTGGTGTTGTTGTCACACAGAGCTGTGAAGACAGAGGGGGTCAGCATCCTGTTACCATGACAACAACTCTGCTATATCATTAAATGTATGCTAACAACAATGCCAGCTTTATTGAACATGAAGCATTAGCTAACTAGAGATGTTTTTGGGAACTTTCTTACTGAGGTAGATGTTTGTTTTGAATGTGATCTCTGAAATGTTTAATTATTAATGAATTATTAGACATGTTAATTCTAGTTCTTTCATCACAATCTGAAACCGTTTATTCCACATTCCTCCTTCCTCCTGATTCTCCAAACTGTTTGGAGTGAAAATAAAAACGGGATAATAAACTGAAATAAAAACGGGATCATCTGACCTTTAGACACCAAAGTTCTCCACCTTCACGTCACTCATTCTCTTTCTCATCAGCTGGGTTTTTATCTTTGTTAGTGTTGTTCCAGGAGGACCAGAGAACACTTCCTCTTCCTGTTTTGGTTTGCAGGGGCTGGTTCACTTCCTGTGATGTCATCTTTGTGAAAGCTTCTCACGCTGACCCAAACACACCCCACGCTGTGAAGACCAGAATTAATGTCCTCATTTCTCTCTAGCTCTCTCTAGCGTTGTCTTCATCCCTCCCTCTCTCTATCTACCTGCTGGCACACACACACACACACGCACACACACACGCACACACACTCCCCTTCTTCTGTAACAAAGACAGGAAGTTAGGCTGTGATGTCACCAATGAACGTTTCGAACACTAGAGGCGTTCCTGGGCTCCGTCTCCTGGTGTTTCTATACTTCTACTGGACTAGAACATCCTGCCTGGAGACTGGAGCAGCTCACTGGGATTAAACTGGTATATAGGACGTGGTGTTCCTCAGGATTCTGGACTTGGACCTCTTCACTAGTACCTGCTTCCCTGAGGGAATTTAATTCTGTCTGTCCTCTCCTCTCCTCTCCTCTCCTCCTCCCCTCCTCTCCTCTCCTCCTCTCTCCTCTCCTCCTCTCTCCTCTCCTCTCCTCTCCTCTCCTCTCCTCTCCTCCTGGTAGGTGTCCATCAGCAGCATGAAGACCTGAAGCAGGAACAAAGTGGCCACGGTGACCACCAGCGTCGTCTCGAAGGTCAGTTTGTTTCTTCTGGTGAAGCGGTGCTCCAGTGTGGACGGAGAAGGTGGAGCTGGTCAGACTCTCCTCTCAGAGTCATGAAGAAGAACCCAGAGAAAAGCAGACGTTGCATCTCTGACCTTCTGGTCTTTGAGTCATCGTTAGGATTAGAGTGTCAGGGGGTCAGGGTCAGGCTCAGGGTTAGTTAGAGGGTTAGGGTTAGTTTGAGGACAATCCAATCAAGTTTCATCATGTTTCCAGACGATGGCGAAGCCGCCACCCCAACAGGACACCCGGTTCACAACATCCTGCAACTGGTGATGGTGCAGCTGCAGCCTCTCCTGGATGGCTTCAACCGTTCGCTGGAGCACCTGAATCAGCAGGTAGCAGAGCTGGCCAGAAACATGGAGCGCAGGAAGAGCCAGCAGCAGACGGTGGAGCTCCAGGCGGCGCCTCTGGACGGCTCAGACCAGGTGGACCAGGACGAGGAGGACCTGCAGGCCAGACTGGAACATCTTCTTGAGCAGGTAGTGGAGGTCCGCTGGCAGATGGAGAACCAGAGGACGCAGGTGGAGAACAGGCTGCACTCCCAGCACGTGATGCTGCACCACAACCTGACCAGCTTCAAGACGGACGTGGACCTGAAGCTGAAACGCCACCAGAAGATGCTCCAGGTCAAGGATCTGAGGTTCTACATGAGCGAGCTGATCGTGACAAAAGCTGACAGGTGTCTCTGATCTCAGATCAGCCTGCAGGCCATGAATGCCACCCTGGCTGAGCTGAAGCTGGTTCCAGATCAGCCGTCTGAGCCCGCGGCGCTCTGGGAGGCCATCAGACGACTGGACAACATGGTGGTGAACAACACGGTGGAGGTGAGTCACTGGCTTGGTGGAGCTAACACTCCCAGAGCACACCAGTTAGCCTGGAACCAGAGCAGTTGGCCTGGAACCAGACGGATTAGCCTGGAACCAGACTGGAACCAGACTGGAACCAGACCGGTTAGCCTGGAACCAGACCAGTTGGCCTGGAACCAGAGCAGTTGGCCTCAGCTTTTCCTGACGTGTTGCGCCATGGCTCTGGCAGGTCCACAGCCTGGTGGAGGACGTGGAGGTGACCTCAGGAAGCATCCAGCTGCTCAGGCAGGATCTCAGGAGCCTGGTGAAGCAGATCAACCAGACGGCCCGAACCAGCCAGGTTCAGTTCATGGAGACGGGGCTGGAGGTGGAGGCAGCGAGGGAGGTGGTGCTGCGGCGGGTGGCGGAGCTGGCAGGCAACCTGAGCCAGCAGAGTGAACGTCTTCAGGAAATGGACGTGGACGTGGACTACCTGTACACCACGCTCTACAAAGACAACTCTTCTTCTGATTGTGGCTGCAAATCCCTGAGGGCTGCTCTGGCTCGCCTGGAGAGGGGCGTGGCTAATGTGACAGAGTTAGCCAATAAGAATCGACTAGCCTTGGAAGAGGACAGTGAGGGGGTGGTGACACAGTGGGGCGGAGCCAGCGACTGGGAGCCGGCGGTGCAGGCGATCCAGCAGGATCTTCAGCAGGTATCTGCTGTCAGACGTCACACACTCGTTACTCACGCTGTGGGGTTGTTGAGGCCACCGTCATGGCCTTAATGAAACCCAGCGCACCCTAGTTAGTGCTCTAGGCAGGAAATATGGGCTTTATTAAAACTGGTTCATGTTTTTTTTTTGAGTTTATCAGTGAGGTCAGGAAACGGTCACGTGATCTGCTACCTGTTAGGGAGCAGAGGTCAGAGGTCAGAGAAGCAGATGGTCTCCGTGCGTCAGACTAGAACCTCATCAGTTTGAGTACGATGTCCTTCGTTGTCTCACTGGAGCTGTTCTTAAACACACAGGTGAAAGAGGCCCTGGTCCTGTTCAGGACCCAGACTCTGGACCGTAGCCTGGCCCAGCTCAGCACGTCGCTCACGTCGCTCACCGCCGAGGTCTCACTTTTGAAGGAGTCCAACAGGAAGTTGGCTGACAACATGCAGCGTTGGTCCGGCTCCTTCAAGTCGCTGCTGAAAGATGTGGTCCGACACAGCGATGCGCTGGGGCTGCTGCTGGGCGAAGAGGTGCCGGAGTTTCTGGAGTGGCCCGCTCAAGACCACAAGGTGTACTCGATCCTGGCCCTGAAAGAGCAGCTGGGTCTCCTCCAGGAGCAACTGAGAGGCCACAACCTGAGCATCAGCTCCCTGCTGGCTCAGCGCTCAGGTGTGTCCTCAACATTCTCTTCAGTGCTGCTGCCAGAACCAGGAGCAGAACCAGGACCACTTTTGTTTTCTTGACCGGTGTAACAGATGTATCAGAACAAAAGATCTGCAGGATGCCGTTATGGCCAGTAGGTGGCACCGCAGGACATGTACGCATAATTCAGTGCAGCGTGATTTGTCTTTTCATATTATGTTGTTGTTTTTTTTAATCAAGGGTGACGCTAATTAGAAAGACTAATCCTGTCATTCAGCCTGTAGCTGCTGGTTAGCATTAGCATAGACATACTACAGAAAAAACTTCACTCTGTCACTGAATGTAGATTCTTCCTCCTCACAGGAACCAGAGAAGAAGTAGCACCTGCAGACCAGCCATCCTCTTCCTCCCTCTCTTTGTCCACTGATGGCTGGCTCGGTGATAAAAGCAGGGCCAGAGGCCGAGTCTCTGGAGTAGAGCGTCAGCTCCTTCTACAGGCTGGACGTGAGCCGGAGCACAGAGCAGACGGCAGCCACTCATGGAACCTGGAGGAAAAGGTGGAAGAACTAAAACTGAAGGTTCTCTGGCTGGAGCAGAGACAGTCCAACACATCTGCTGAGAGAGGAGCCACGCCTAGTGGTGTGGAGGCCAAACTGCAGGCTGAGCTGACGTGGCTGAAGAAAGGTCTGGAGGAGCACCTGAGGATGTTCAAGAATGTCTTTAGCAACGCTGACCTGCTGGAGAAATCTCAGGCTACGCTGGAGCTTGACAAACTGTGGAATCTAATGAAGACCAAGGATGGAAAGAAAGAGAAGAAGAAGAAGAACAAGAGAGGAGGACGGGGGAGAAAGAGAGGGAGTGATTGAAGAAGTGGGACCTGGCTCATCAGGAAACCTAGCGCTAACCCGAGCCACCTCCTGGACTCAGGATGTGATGGAGGGGAGGAGCTCCAGACAACCAATCGCAAACAAGGACGCTGCTGTTGACCCTGACCTCAGGGTCACGCTGTCGGCTTGCTGCACCCATTCACCCGCTCCTGATTCAAGCCGTCTTTGGGTTACACTAAAGGTGCGTTATAACGTTAAAATAACTTCTCCCTCCTCGTTATTATTGCGTGGTTGTTTCTGGGATATAAATACTCATGATGCTTTAGGGAAGAGTGACGAGAGGAAGACTTGCAGCTCTAGGAATCCTGTCACAGTTTTTCTTGTAAATCGTCAGTCAAAGATTGGCTGTTGTCATGGAAACGGGTATCTTTTCCTTCATTGCTTGCTGGTTTAAAAACAAAAAGAGCTGAAATGTAGAATTTCAAGAAAATTCTGGGTTCCTGCTCACATTTCAGGAGAATTCTCTGTTCTGCGATATTTACAGACTTAATTGACAAGAGGACCT
Organism: Pao palembangensis; assembly: GCA_015343265.1. Classification (NCBI taxonomy): domain Eukaryota; kingdom Metazoa; phylum Chordata; class Actinopteri; order Tetraodontiformes; family Tetraodontidae; genus Pao; species Pao palembangensis. The sequence goes on along the minus strand of CM027083.1, from coordinate 102,423 downwards.
TTTGACTTTTCCTTTAATCAAATGTATTTTTTTTAATTCTTGAACCATGACCAGAGTTGCTTTTTGAACCAAGGTCAAAGTGGGAATTCTAAAATGTTTTCACTGAAATAAATTATTCATATGTGTCCCGAGTGCTCATGCTGAAGTACCGACGGATGAATCAAACTGATTTTTTTCAGTTTCAATATTTTGCTAGAGGCAAAGATCTTTGTAGAATTGACAGTAGAATTCTGGCTATTGTAGTTCGCTAACTTTCTTCATAATTTCATCATAAGTGTGAATTTCTCTAGGAGATTAATAAAGTACCTATCTATCTATCTATCTATCTAATTTTATGTTTACATAGGTATACCTATCCACAACGACAGAATCGTATGGTAGGACCAGAAGTTTAGTCATAATAACGACGCTTGTGTTATTACTGAACATGAACAAGGAGCGTCAGATTTGACTACATTTCCCACAATGCACCGGCTTTACGCTCCGAAGATGTGTTAAAACCATAAGTTTTCTTCAAAGTCATAAATTACCCTCAGTAGTCGTCAGTAAACGTGTTTATGAGCACGTAGACTTTTGCGTGTTTAAATTCTAATCGTTAACGGACAAACAGCGCGTGAATCAGGAAATAAGAAGAAACACGCAAACCTTTGCAAAAGCGACAGAGCAATTCCTGCGCGCCTGACTTTTGCTACCCAAACACAAACAGACATTTTCCTAAAATGTTAATAATAGGCCAAGGAATATTAGACAGAAACGCTATCTAATGTATAATGCTGTTCCTCTGACTCTATTATGGACATATTTTCTTCTGTGTTTGCTCAGGTCTAGGGGTTTTTAGTGATTAGAATATGGGTGGTGGAGTTAGTCCTCATACCAGCTCAGACGATCTTTGCTGCTAGCTAAAGTGCTGCGGCTAACGGTCTTCCTGAAGCAGCGCGTGTCGGTCTTCCTCGCGGCGGTATGATGTTAGATGACGACATGACCTCCATTGTCCAGCGGATCGCTCGGCAGGCTCTGGCCACGTATCGAAGCCCGCCTCGGCTCGGTGAGGAGGCCGGCACAACCTACCTGGACAACCACAACAAACTCAGGAGTCTGATGACTGAAGTACGAGCGGCAGACCTGAAGCTCGTCCCGCGGAGAGCTGACAGCTGCTGTCCTGGCGTGCACGCATCGGCGTACGTGCGCGGCGTGCCCCCGGTCACCTACATGCAAATTTGCGAGACGGACCACTTCAGCATGGGGGTGTTCTTGCTCAAAACCGGGGCGTCCATCCCTCTGCATGACCATCCGGGGATGCACGGCATGCTCAAAATCATGTACGGAAAGGTTCGGATCACCTGCTTCGACCGGGTGGAGCCGCTAGGCCCGTCACCGGTGGACGCCCTGCGGCGCTCCGTCCTCCGCTCCAACGGCGAGTACACGGAGGAGAGCGGCCCGTGCGTCCTCTCCCCTGACCGGGACAACCTGCACCAGATCGACGCCGTGGACGGGCCCACGGCCTTCCTGGACATCCTGGCGCCGCCGTACGACCCGGACAACGGCAGAGACTGTCACTATTACCGGGTCCTGCCGGAGACAGAGGTGAAACACAGCGAGCTGAAGGAGAAGGAAGTCTGGCTCCGGGAGGTCTCTCAGCCGCCGGAGTTCTGGTGCGGAGGGGAGCCCTATCCCGGCCCGGAGGTCTGCTTGTGATCCGGGTCCGCTGCTGGCCTCCAGGGTGGCTTCAGGTGGTTCTACGGCTTGGATTCAAGCTGCAGTCAGGTGACTTAAGTTTCTTTCCTGTGACTATTTGGAACCCACGTTTGAGGGGAGCACAATAGTGGGTGTGATGAGGACCAGAATCGGAGCACCCTCATTTACACCAATACCGAAATGGACCCGAAAGACGTCATCGGGGATTAAAAAGACCACGTGAGGTGATGAAACTTTCAGACATTTCTGCAAAACAGTTTGAAAAATCAGAAAGGTCTTTGAAAATTGAGTCCAGATGTTTTAGATCCAGATGTTTTATCCAGAACCTTCAGGTCGCTGATGTCTGAGCCGCCCAGGAACCGTCTCAGCAGAACCCTCAAGCTCTTCGTCGCTGTCATATTTGTCTTCCTCTTTTGTGGCAGATTTTTAAAAAGTCTCCCTAAATTTTCAGAATTGTGATAAAACTCAAATCTAGTTTTTAAAGCACTTTAATCTGTTCGTTTGATAGAATGAATGTAAATGAAATCACAAAAACTGTTTAATTCACCGTTTACAGATGATTTTATATCTGTAAAAATGTAGTTTTACAGAATTTCCATGTTTGATTGTGACTCTTAAATTTCTCCTCCGGCTAAATCTGATATTTATGATCAATAAAGCCGATGATGCTTTTAAAGGTCGTTTCCTCCTGAATCCACGTCTGTCAGTGATCAATCAGATGATCCATCAGGTCATCTCTGCATCCAGAACCTTCCGCAGCCTCTGATAGAAGCCAGATGTTCTTCCAGCCCAGCGAGGACCAGAAAACATCTGGAGCACTGAGAGCTCCACCTGAGGGACGGAGGAGAGGAGGGAGGAGAAGAGAGGAGTGGTGGAAGGAGAGGGAGGAGAGGAGGTTTTGAGGTTTTACCAAACAACTTTATTCACAGATCACAATAAACACATCAGTCAGTCACTTAAAACATTGGAAAATTGCAAACTGTTGTCAGCGACAGAGCACAAAACATCCTGACACCAGGTATCACTGAAAGCCTGCAGGTCATGTGACAGTCTACAAAAACCGAACTCGAGCCTCAGCCTACACCTGACATTGCAGCGCCACACTGAGGCTGCGTCCTGACCTGCACGCCCCTCAACCCTGTTCCTCCGCCACACATAGATGGCCAGCTTAGCCGCGCCAGAAACAAAGTTGAGGAGCTGCCACTTCTTCTGAGCTGCTCTCCTGTACCCAGCACCATAAATGAACACCTTCTCATCAAAGGGGACATCAAAGGAGGCAAACACATCTGCTAGAAGAGCGAGGAAACCCGTGAGTCTCTCACACTCGCTGAACAAATGAAAAACCGTCTCAGGGCGACCACAGAACGGGCAGGCGGCCGACACAGCGGGGTTAAAAACACACACCACAGAGTTACAAGCAACGGCACCATGTAGAATCCTCCAGTGGAGGTCAGCAGTCCTCTTCTGGATCGGGGGTTTGTAGAGGACCCTCCAGCATGGCATCACCTGGGCTCCACCCAGCCTGCTGCTCCACACAGACGGCAGCCTGTTGCTCAGTCGCCTCCTGCAGAGCACTCTCACGCAGCTCAAGTACATGGTCTTTTTGTCGCCCGTGCGGAGGTCCAGTTCTCGGGCGTTCCCCAGCAGCGGGCCGGAGGCGTCGCCAAGCTGAGGAGTCAGACGTAGATCCGGAAAAGGGTCCTCCGGGTTGGGCTCAGTCCCTCTGCCGTACGCAGCCAGGAGAATCCTCTCCCCAGCAGTCAGCCTCCGCCTCCACGGCGCCAGAATCCTCTGCAGCATCCTGGTGGACCGGACCCCCAGCAGCGGCCCCAGCGCCCCGGCATCCGCCAGCGCCGGCCCAGCTGCGTCCACCACCTGCTTCAGCCGGAAAGTCCTGGAGCGAAGCAGCACCGGTTTCAAACTCGGCATGGCCTCGCAGGAAACGTCCAGTCTGGCACCGTAAACGACGGATTCATTCAAAAGCCAGAACAGAGAGGTCGAGCTTGTCCTTGAACTGCCCCTAAACAGGGCCCACGACCTGAGAACACCCTGATAAAAAGGAGGCACCCCATTTAAATTTAGAGATTTAGAGTCTAGTAGAAACAGAGCAGCATCCAGGCTCAGGCCACCCGCACGTCTGAGCACACAGCCGGCCAGCTCCCTCCACACCAGATCCACCGGACCCGTCAGAAACCTCTGGACAAACTGTAACCTGAAGGTGGCAGCCCTGCTGGCCAGGTGGACGAGGCCCTGCCCCCCCTCCCCCCTCGGCAAGGACAAAACCCCCTGCGGAACCCAGTGTCTGTTGTCCTAGAAGAAGCCCACCAGTTTCGCCTGGATCTGATCCAGCAGCCCCGGCGGCGGCTCCAGGCACGCCAGCCGATGCCACAACAAAGAGGCCGCGAGGTTATTCACCACCAGGACGCGCCCCCTGTAGGACATCTGGGGGAGCAACCATCTCCACTTCTGCAACTTTCCCTCTATTCTGGCCAGGACGTCCCCCCAATTCCTCTTCTCTGTGCCGTCATCCCCCAGGAAGACTCCCAGGTATTTAAAACCGTCCCTCTTCCAGCACAGGTCCTGGGGCAGGACCGGGGGGTCGCCACACCACTGACCGACAGCGAGGGCCTCACTCTTTCTCCAGTTCACCCTCGCAGAAGACAGAACATTAAAAGAGTCTGTTAAAGCAGATAAAATGTCCACGTCTCTTTGATGCTGGACCATCACAACGACGTCGTCAGCGTAGGCGGATACAACAATGTTCTCGTGAAAACCAGGAAAAGCCAAACCAGCAATGCTGGAGCGGATCTTACAGAGGAGGGGTTCGAGGGAGAGCGCATAGAGCATCCCGGACAGGGCGCAGCCCTGTCTCACACCTCTACACGCCCTGAAGGGAGCACACAGACTGCCGTTGAACTTCAGAATAGACTCAATGCCTCCGTACAACGCCTGGATCTTGGCAACAAAGCCCATGCGGAACCCAAACTTCTCCATGGTCTTCCACAGGAAGCGGTGCTCAACACGGTCAAAGGCCTTTTCCTGATCCAGTGAAATCAGACCAGCGCCGAGGCCCAAAAGGTTGGAGACCTTCCAAACATCCCGAATCAGGTGGATGTTGTCCACCATGGACCGGCCAGGCACGCAGTAGGTCTGGTCACGGTGGATGACCTCCTCCATCGCCCCCCCCAGCCTGGTAGCCAACACCTTGGACAAGATCTTATAGTCGGTGCAGAGGAGGGACACGGGGCGCCAGTTCCTCATGTCCTGCAGGCCGCCCTTCTTCGGCAGGAGGGCTACGACGGCCCTGCGGCAGGACAGAGGCAGAGAACCTGAGACCAGACTCTCATTGAAAACAGCCAAGAGGTCAGGTGCTAAAACGTCCCAGAAGGCCTTATAGAACTCAACCGTAAGGCCGTCCACGCCAGGAGCCCGCCGACCCTGCATCTTCTGCAGGGCGGCGTGCAGCTCCGGCACCGAAAGCGGCCCGTCCAGCCGGTCATTCGTCGCCTCCGAGACCTGAGGAAGCCCGCCACAGAACTCCTCAAACAGCTCCTCCCTCTCCACGTGCTCACTGGAGAACAGGGAAGAATAAAAAGCAGTAGCACGCCGCCGGAGCTGGCCAGGCTCAGTCAGCTCCTGCCCCGTGTCAGAAAGCAGCGAGTGAATAAGTTTCCTCTGACCGTATCGCTTCTCCAGGCCGAAGAAGAAGCTAGAAGGGGCATCCATCTCCGCGATGTTCTGGACCCGTGACCGGACCAGCGCACCTTGCACCTTGGTTCCCAGCAGGTCCCTCAAAGCTAGTCTTTTGGACTTGAGGCCTTCAATATACCCCTGATTGTTCGTGGACGCACTCAGTGTCTCCAGGTCCACGATCTCGCTCTCCAACTCTGCAACAGATCTGCAGGCGTCGCGTGTGACATTGAGAGTAAACAGCTGGCACAGGAGCTTGATTTCTGTCTTCCCACAGTCCCACCACTGCTTAAGACACGTAAAATCGGGTTTCCTGAGCCTAAACCGAGTCCAAAAGTGGACCAGAGCCTCCCTAAAACCTCCGTCAGAGGCCAGAGCAGAATTAAAATGCCAGTAAGCGCTCTTCGGTAACACATTCTGGATGTAAATATGACATAAAACCAAAGAATGGTCAGTAAAACCGGCTGGCGTGATGCTGCAGCTCTTAAGAGCATTAAAATGGTGCTTGAAACAGTAAAACCGGTCAAGCCTGGCCATAGAAACCCTGTCCTGACCCACACGGGACCAGGTATACTGACGGACGCCATGGTGAGTTAAAGAGCAAGCTCCTTCCTAACCCTGGTCAACAGTTTCTTCAGTCTAAAAATCTCCTACGTCCACGCTCTTCATGCCTTTAGTGTGCTGAAGGAACATCTGGAACATGGTGTCGGGGTAGAACGTGCTCTCCTGACCAGCAGCGGCGACACTGGACTCGTCGCTGCAGTCAGACATGGATGCTTCTGCGTCACTGTCACTGTCCGCAGCGGCGGCTGCCGGGGCCTCCAGCCGCCCCGCCTTACAGTCCACCACCGCAGCCGGGTTTTTACGTTTACTGCCCCGCCTCGGAGGAGCAGACTCAGACACCTCCATCTCGCCACCCTCACCCACCAACCCTTCTGGCGGACCCACCCCACCTGCCACCCCGCCCGCACCACTCACCACCCTGCCTGCGCCCCCCGCCACCTCGCCTGCGTCACCCGCGGCCACCCCCGCACCCTCGCCACCCACCACTGCGCCTGCATCACCCACCACCCCACTGGCGTCACCCACCACCTCATCGGCGCCACCCACCGCCGCACCCGCGTCACACCCCACCGCCTCACCCCCGCTACCCGCCACCTCACAGGCGGCACCCACCACCCCACTGGCGTCACCCACCACCTCACTTGCAGCCTCACCGGCGCCACCCACCACCTCACCTGCGTCACCCCCCCACCGCCTCACCCCCGCTACCCGCCACCTCACAGGCGGCACCCACCACCTCACCGGCGCCACCCACCACCTCAGCTGCCCCCGTGTCCACCATCTCTCCACCACCGTGCCCCTCGCACCCCGCCCCCACGCGCTGCGCAGGAACGGGCGCCTGCGGGCGAGTCGCCGGGGCGGGCCCCCCAGCTGCCGCCGCAGACGCCGTGGCAACCCCCGCCGAAACGGGGCGGTACGGGCAAGCCCTGACGAGGTGCCCCTCCTCCCCACAGCCAAAACACTTCAGCACGGCGGAGGTGGCAAACAGCTGGTAGTCAAAGCCATCCACCCGCACCGTGAAGCGATAGTCAAACTCCTCCGCCGGGTTATTCAGGATCATTAACACTCGTCTACGATGAGACACCACGTGTTTCAGTAACGGTGATTTACACCCGGCCAGAACGTTCGTAATCGGAGGGAGGAGAGGAGGATGTGAGGGGTGGAGAACCAGGAGGAGAATGGCCCTGTGAAGGATGGAGAACCAGCCCAGAAGGAGGAGGTGCTTCAGGAAGGTCAGACTCAGGATCTTGGAGGTGAGCGTCTGTATTTTATTTAGATGACCAGACAAACAAGAACTACTTGTATTTTATTCCAATCACACAAACAATCCTGAAATAATTTAGTTCCTGAGATGAAAATAAAGCAGGAAGAACATTCAAGCTCTCTGATCGCTGTCAGCCATGCGGGGGCGGGGCTCCTGGCGGGGGCGGGGCTTCTGACGGGTTCTGTGCATCTTGACGTGAAGATGAGGTCAGTGTGGACGGTGCACCGCCGCCTTCCCCATGCACTTTTGGCCCCTAAAGCGCGGATTGTTTGGCCGGTGCGTGAGCAGGCAGCTGAAGGCGGAGCTCCGGTGACCTCTGACCTTGCTCTAGCTGACTTTGGCGTTTTGGTGGCGGTGCGTTCACGGCGGCAGAGCGAGCGAGCGTCCCTGTGGCCCTGCCTGTCCTCGCTGGGCCGGGCGGCGCTAAGACGCAGACTTCTTCTCCTTCTGTCGCAGGTGGATCCTCATGTGTCTCCTCCTCTCGTCGCTCCGTGCGAACTTCCTGCCGCACTGCTCGCAGGAGAAGGGCTTCTCGCCGGTGTGCGTGCGGATGTGCGTGGTCAGGTGGTCGCTGCGGCTGAAACTGCGCATGCAGATGCGGCACTGGAAAGGTTTGTGGCCGGTGTGGATGCGCAGGTGCCGGCTCAGCTCGTCCGAGCGGGAGAACCTGCGGTCGCAGCTCTCCGCCGGGCACGGGTACGGCCTCTGGTGCACCGGGGTTTTGCTGGGGCGGTTCGGGTACTTCCTGGGCCTCATGATGGGTCTGAGGGGAAGGTTCTGCTGGGCGGGGAAAGCAGTGCCCATCGGGCTGTCGGCAGCTGGGGAGGGTGCGCCTAGCGTGAAGTTCCTGATCGTGTTGAGGGGCGTTAGCGGCGGAGGCACCCTGAGGGGGTCCAGCGGGTACGTCAGGGACTTCCTGTCCGGAAAAGCCGTCTGGATTTCTCTCTGACAGCTCTGCTGGTAGAAGCTTCCGTACTCTGGCACGAGGGAGAGCAGCGCGGCGCCGTCCACGCTCGGCTTGGAGGGAGAACTGTAGGACGCAGCGGGGTGGTAGGATACGGCGCAGGTGGACGTGGTCAGGTACCCACCTGCCGACTGGTCCTGGTACATGTCGCTGCTGCAGGTGTAGGAGGGGCCAGAATGTGGGTGGGGGTGAGGAACAGAGTACATGTGACTGATGTCCGGCTGACCGTGTGCCATCGCGGAACCGTCAGCGGCCTAAAGGTTAAAGGTGATTCACACCTGAGTGCCGCCCACGTGTGGGACTCGTCCTGAAGATCGATCAGCTGGAGGGAAAACAGAGCACAGTGTCACCATTTCAAGCTCATCCTGACGGTTCACAGCAAACATGCAGCCACCAGCAGCCTGAAACACACAGGCAGGGCAGGCCTCAACCAGGCCTGCCCTGCCTGTGTGTTTACAGGTAGGGTAGGCCTCAACCAGGCCTGCCCTGTCTGTGTGTTTACAGGTAGGGTAGGCCTCAACCAGGCCTGCCCTGTCTGTGTGTTTATAGGTAGGGTAGGCCTCAACCAGGCCTGCCCTGCCTGTGTGTTTACAGGTAGGGCAGGCCTCAACCAGACTCAGCGAGTCCATTCCTCCAGCAGCAAACAGAAGCAGTAGCAGTAGCAGACCTTTGGACATGGAGATCAACCAATCACTGATTGATTCATTGATCTGTCACAGCTAGCTAGCAATCACACAGGAGCAGTAGCGAAGACACCAGCATGCTGATAGCGACTGCGTGACAATGTGAAGGAGCTGTAGCTACGCTAGCATCTTTGTCAAAACTTCAAAGTTTGGATGAGAGCACTCTTTCATCCTGGACTCTTCAGAAGTTCTCAGCTCTTCTCTGGGATCTAACGGGTCAGGGTTAGATCTCTGGGATCTAAAGGGTCAGGGTTAGATCTCTGGGACCTAAAGGGTCAGGGTTAGATCTGTTGGATCTAAAGGGTCAGGGTTAGATCTCTTGGACCTAAAGGGTCAGGGTTAGATCTGTTGGATCTAGCGGGTCAGATCTGTTGGATCTAAAGGCTTAAGGTTAGATCTCTTGGACCTAAAGGGTCAGGGTTAGATCTGTTGGATCTAGCGGGTCAGATCTGTTGGATCTAAAGGGTTAAGGTTAGATCTGTTGGATCTAAAGGGTCAGGGTTAGATCTCTGGGACCTAATGAGTCAGGGTTAGATCTCTGGGATCTAAAGTCCAGTGATCAGTGTAAGGCTGACGAGCGTCACATGACGAGCTGGAGGAGAGCAGAAGGAACGCTCATCCGTCAACGCCCACGGCAACAAAAATGTTGCTTTGTGTTGTCTTGTGAGCCGCCCACCCTGTGGCAGATGGGGGTGAGGTAGCCCCCCCTCCCCACACATACACACACACACACACACACACATCCTTGTACTTCTATCTTTGTGAGGACTTTCAGAGCCATATTACCTAGCCACTTACCACCCTGACCAACCCCCAACCTAAACCCTAACTGTAACCCTCAGCCTAAGCATAACTTAACCCAATTCTAAGCCCAACCTTCAAACCAAGTCTGAACCCACAAACAGGTCTTTGACGATGGGAGGGCCAGCCAAAATGTCCTCACTTTGCTGGTAGAAAGAGTATTTTGATACTCAGGATGTAGCATGTACAAGAACACACACACACACACTCTCTCTCTCTCTCTCTCTCTCTCTCTCTTGCTGTCCTCCAGCTCGTCATGTTCCTGCGTATGTTCTCATTTCTAAATTCTCCAATTAGGAGAACAAAATCAGGTCACAATACCTCATTTTCAAGTCAGAATGAAAAATCTGTAGATGGATGGATGGATGAGCGGATGGACAGATAGAGGGATGGATGATGGATGGATGGATGATGGATGGATGATACACCAGAGGAGGTTCTGACTGCTCCCCTCTGGACTGACTCAGGACGTTCAGGCTGATGAAGTTGGAGATGACTTTCCTGCCTTTTTCAACAACTTTGCTTTTTGAGGTAGAGATGTTTGATGTTTGGTGGTGTGTAAAGTATGACCCCTGCGGGTTTGAAGGTCGCTGATGTTCACCCAGAAGGAGACGCAGCGGTTGTGTGTTTGTGGTGAGAAGCTCCGGAGCAGCACGCTGCACTGATCTGATGAGCGTTTGAAGACAAAGATCCACATTAACAACGAAAAGAAAAGGAATAAGCAGAGATGACAGATGATTAATCGGTGCAGTGGGGTCTGCAGAGCCTGCTGGACCCCCGGCTGACACCAGAGCCACCAATCACAAAACCAGGACCCCCCCAGAGCCCCAGCGGCCCGAAGGAGCGTGGGCGAAGGGTGGAAGCGGGGCAGCGTCCCCACGGAGATGTGTGTGTGAGAGTGTGTGTGTGGGTGGATTTGTGTGTGTTTATTTGACATTGTGTGTGTGTGTGTATGTGTTTCCTTGTACGTTCTACCTATTTAGAACCAGAATGTACATTTCACTATCAAAGTGAGGACCTTTTAGTAACATTTCTTCCTTGAAGGTGTTTTTGAGGGATCCGGTTCGAGGGTTGGGGCTTCGGCCAGGATCAGCAAGACTACAAGGATAAATGTGTATGACACCATTGTGTTCACGTGAAAAGTGTGAACTTTTCATCAGTTTTTCCTGATTCTTTAAACATTGTTTCAAAACAAGCAGCAACATTTCACCATGCTAATTTAATCAAATCTGATGATAAATGATTACATTTGAATTCATGATAATTGGATTTATTTGTACTACAAATCTCCAAAAGGTCTCAGCACTTCAGCATTAATAAAGAGTTTATTATCAGAAAAGCAAAATTCATGTAGAAACTAATTGGTGAAGGTCTTGAATGGCTTGTCATAAAATAAATATATAAAAAAATAATAAATTATAAAATACATTTAAAAATCACAAATTAGCTGGAGGATTGTAAAAGAGATGAGATCTTCTCTCAGGTATTTGTGTGCTGTGAGGAAGGTCTTGTTTTTGCTGAGTCATGCTTTTATGACGGATTTAACCAGATTTGAATGTTTCACTTTTCTTCAAGTCAGTTTAAACAGAATCAGAGTTTTCACAGACGGAAATGCTCAGGTTTCTTTTTCCAAATGAAAGAAACAAAAAGGTCAGAAGAGGAAGAAGATTTCCGACTCACTTGGATCTGATGGTGATGGCGGGTCCTTCCAGGCCTTCATCCAGCGAGCCTCCTCCTCCTCCTCCTCAGCGGGACAGAATGGAGGCAGACTGGGCGAGCTAACGGCAGAAGTAGCCTCACGATGCTACCGGAGGCAAATAAAGCTGCTGGTCAACCACAAAGTTACCACACCCCCGGAAGCAGTCAGCATCTGCACCGCCACCATCGCCCAGGGTCCGAGTGGGCAGTCAGCCACAAAAAGATGGAGAGAGGGAGTGAAAGAGTGTAGGAGGGGGAACAATACGATTGTTTGCTTCCGCCCTCGCGGCTAAAATAGTGATGTTAATGAAGCAGGGACGTTTGTGCAGCTGATGGTCCTCAAACGCAGCCATGCTCCTTTAGATTCACACTCAGGGAACCAGAACCCGGAACCAGAACTTGCTCTTCCACACCAGTTCTAATCTTTCAGACGCGTAAAAGAAAAAAACAACCCAGACGCTGCCAAAAGTTCAGAGGGGATGTGACGGATGCCGTCAATGTTTCCATCCTGAGGAGGAGAACTTCCTGACTGGAACCGTCCCATCAGAGAAACATCACCTCACGGAGGTCTCAGCCCCAACCAGCACTTTTTAAATCTGAACCTAATGTCGTGGATCTGGATCGGTCCAGAGGAACCATGGGCTTCATGGAAGAGTGGCCAAAGATCAACATAGGAAAGAAGGTCTGGAGGCAGACTGAGACTCCTGATGTAAGGAGGAAGGTGCTCTGGTCACATGACACTAACAGGATGGTGGCAACATCCTTGCTGTGTTGATGGTTTCACCAGGAAGCCGGTCCAGTATGAGGTGGGTGGTTCTAACTACAGGGTTGTTCTTGAGCCAAACCTGTTCCAGTTAGCCAGGAGTTCCACCTTCCAGCAGGACAGAGACCCCCAGCATACCACGAAAGCAACATTCCAGTGATTCCAGAGCTGCAATGAGCCAGGCAAAGAACCCAGTCCAGTCCAGATCCATGGTCAGACTGGAAGACTGCTGTTCAGCTGTGGAACCCATCAACTTACAAAGCTGGAGCAGGTTTGGCTCCAGGAACACAAAGGTCTGACTTCAGGGTTTTACAGGTTTCTGCTGCCATTCACAACAAAAGTCCACTTCTTCAGGGTGGTGGGCTTGGTCTATGACACGTGTGTGTGTGTGTGTGTGTGTGCGTGCGTGTGTGTGTGTGTGTTTCAGAGGTCCACCCTGGTCAGCAGATTGATGGCTCTGACTTCATAAACCTGAGACAAAGGAAACTAGAAAAGCAGTAGGAGGGTTAGGGTCCAAATCTGGACCCACAACTCTAAAAACAAGCTAGCCGGACCTGCTGCATTTGACTAAAAAGGGTCAATGAGTTCTTTGTGTAATATAGTTCTGTCCCTGCTGTGAACTGTTTTAATATTAAGACTATTACATTTCTCATGTTTACCCTCATTTTCCACGGCATAAATGCCGCCATCTAGTGGTCTTACGTTGGAATATACATGGAATTTCCCGTGATGCCCCGCGGCATGTCGTTTTGACCAATGACGCCGTTAGGTTGGTTGTTCCTCTTCTTTCATTGGCTGAGGAAAATTTAAAAACAGTTTAAACTGATTTTCAATTTCAAGCGCCAGACAGAGTTCGGAGAAGAAAATAACAAGACTGTAAACACTACCGTTTTTTTTTACGATTGAAATAATAACGTGTAGTTTTCAGAGAAGGCGACAAAAGTAGGTGACGATAGTCGGTCGGTAAATTGATGCCGGTTAGCTTTGGCTTGCGTTAGCTAACGGGCTAATCGTGGAGAGCAGAAAGTTATTTAGCTTGTTCTTTATTCCAGAGTGCTGGAGGATTTTTTGCAGAGGACATCATCTCTGCAGCTATGGCTTCACAAAACGGAACCAAACGAGAGGAGAAGGGGAAGAACATCCAAGTGGTCGTCAGGTGCAGGTAGGTCCAGAACCATCCGCCGACATTAAATACTCGCCAACGGATTAAAACTGAAAGGTATAACTTGTGTTTAAGTGGATTTGGTCGGTTCTGTGTTTAAATATGCTCCATAATTGTTCATCGCGCCGTTACAATATTTAAAGCAGCTGGATTAAAGTTAGAGGTTTAAAATAGCATCAGGTCACAGAGATGATTTAAAACTTCTACTTTCAGCTCAGCAGACCAGAAACTTAATGAATCGCAAGAAAAAAAAAAAAAAGTTTAGGTTGTTTTATATTTTAACGCCATGCTAATTTTACTGTAGTAATCCTGTAGTAATATGACCCTTCTTCTAGAAGATCAACATTAAAATATTAAAGTAGATTTCAGATGTGGGCCATTGTCCCATCAGTGGGTTTCTCTTCTTTATCCTGTGTCTGGTGACTTTTAGTAGAACTCTTCCTTTCTTTCGTTCGTTCGTTCCATTCCATTAATGCAGTCTTTTTAATATAACCTGTATTTTTATTTCAACAATGTTTGGTTTTGGAGCAATGTGAGAGTTACATGATGTGAAGGTGGTTCTGAGGCTGTACTCGGGCCTGAGTGGTCAGCTGTCACTTCACAACAAGCAGGGTTGTTGGTTTGAAGCTTTCACGTTCCTACCATGTCTGCGTGGGTTCTCCGGGTTCTCCGGCTCCCTCCCACAGTCCAGACATGCATCTGTGGTGAACCGTGGTCACTTTTCCAGGGTGTGCTCTGCGTCTTGCCCATAGGTTCTTCACACAACCCTGTTAATGGGTAGAAGATGGAGTTTGAAGTTTCTAGTAAAGTGATGAAAAATTCTGGATTTTTAAACGTTATGGGATTATCCAGAACACTTGTGTAAATTGTAATTTAAACATCAACCTAAAATGTTATTTTTTTCTATAGAGAAGGTTAGGATTTTAATCTCGGCAGATCATGTGTTGAAATAAACCTTAAACAGCTGTTTTTCACTCAGACGGTGGTGGCAGCATGTGATCTATAATCGATAATGGAAAGCCCAACTGTGGAGTCAGTCGCGGGTTTCACCGAGTCCTCTGTAAATCAGCTGATGTGTTTGTGATTCCTCTTTCAGGCCTTTCAACACCGTGGAGCGCAAGTCCTCCCACGGGGTCATCGATTGTGACACCAGCCGGAGAGAGTTGATGGTGAAGACGGGAGGGGTCAACGACAAGGCGTCGCGGAAGGCTTACAGCTTTGACATGGTGAGCGCCGAGTCAGCACGCCGTCCGTGAATCCCACAGGGATCGAGCAGTGACGTTAAAATACTGTGAGAGTCCTGCCTACTGCGGGGAGCAAACACATGCATGCACTCCTGCTTCTGTGCCCGCGGGCATTTATGGGGCTGCAGCTTGAACTGGGGTCATGTGACGCCGTGTTGGAGGTGTGCACGTCACTTCAGGGCTGCTGTCTGGTAATTATAATAGTCATAAAACTGTAGTTGTTTTAATCAAAATAACATATTCATCATGTATAGTAGTATCATTAACAATGGCGATAATAACTGTTATGTTGATGTGGTTGTCATGGAGATGTGGACCTGGCTCTGGTTTACGTGAACGTGGAACCCTGACTTCAGTAACAGTGGAAGTTCAGGTGAAGCAGGCGTGAAGACCCGGTCCTGGGGGGTCCTGTCACTGACTGCATGGATGGGAATCTCTCCTCTAGGTCTTTGGTCCTGCTGCCAAGCAGATCGACGTGTACCGCAGCGTCGTCTGTCCCATCCTGGATGAGGTCATCATGGGATACAACTGCACCATTTTTGCGTGAGTTCAGCAGCTCTGATGACTCTTACACAAGATCATTTTCATGCTTTTGTTGGACTTTTAAAAAAAGGACTGTGCCCACGCAGCTACGGTCAGACGGGAACTGGAAAGACATTCACCATGGAGGGAGAACGGAGTCCCAACGAGCAGTTCACCTGGGAGCAGGTGGGTTGACTTGGCTTCAGCTGGCCCAGGAGACTGGAGAGGACTTGATTGCTCTCTTCTCTTTCTCTCAGGACCCTCTGGCTGGTATCATCCCCAGAACGCTGCACCAGATCTTTGAGAAGCTGTCTGAGAATGGCACTGAGTTCTCAGTCAAAGTTTCGCTGCTGGAGATTTATAATGAGGAGCTGTTCGACCTTCTCAGCCCCTCTGATGATGTCAGTGAGCGGCTGCAGCTCTTTGACGACCCCAGAAACAAGGTAAGCGTCGTCCCCCCAGGGTCCAAAGCCAGCGCTCCGTGGTAGCTTTGTGTTTGTTCTGGTTTGGAACCTGTAGAAGGTCCACTGATCTTCTCTGGATTTTGGAAATGACTTGAGTTGTGTTGTGCTGGCAGCGAGGCGTGATCGTGAAGGGTCTAGAGGAGGTCACTGTTCACAATAAAGATGAGGTCTATCAGATCTTAGAGAGAGGAGCAGCCAAGAGGAGAACGGCCTCCACCCTCATGAACGCCTACTCCAGGTGAAAGCGCACGTCAAAAACCACACCGTTCACCACTGCTGCCATTTCCTGTAACATGTGGAATGGTTGTGTGCAGCCGCTCCCACTCTGTCTTCTCCGTCACCATCCACATGAAGGAGATCACTCTGGAGGGAGAGGAGCTGGTGAAGATCGGGAAGCTCAACCTGGTAATGAAGCTTCCAAAGAAAACCGTGACTTAACTCTTCCTGAACACGGAAGCAGCGCTCCCATCTGGGCTGCTGGGGATCCTCCCTGCTTGCAGAGACTAAAAGCAGATGTTCCTTCCTCTCCAGGTGGATCTGGCCGGCAGTGAGAACATCGGTCGCTCAGGTGCGGTGGACAAGCGCGCTCGTGAAGCAGGAAACATCAACCAGTCGCTGCTGACTCTGGGCCGAGTCATCACTGCTCTGGTGGAGAAGAGGCCTCACATCCCATACAGGTGTGAGCCCTCCCTCTGAACGCTGGAGGCCTGTCTAGATGTTCCACAGTACTCAGGGGGATCCAAGTAACACCCAGAAACGATGAAGGCTTCTTCTAAAATGTCCTTTTGAAACGGGGACACTGGCGCATTTACTGCCACTGGTCCCTGCAGGCCCACCCCGGTGTGTGACCTGAGTAGGAGGGGCTTACTCGGGCCTTTTTCACAAATGTATTTTTCTCTTCCAGAGAGTCGAAGCTGACCAGAATCCTGCAGGACTCACTTGGAGGGCGAACAAAAACGTCAATCATCGCCACCGTGTCACCGTCCTCCTCCAACCTGGAAGTGTGTCCTGTTCTTCCTCAGATGAAAGCCTGAGATCTTCAGACTTGTGAGGCTGCTCTCCAGCGTGAGTGTGTGTTTAGCTAAACTGCTCTGATGTTGGCCTGTGCAGGAGACTCTGAGCACGCTGGAGTACGCCAGCAGAGCCAAGAACATCATGAACAAGCCGGAGGTCAACCAGAAGCTCAGCAAGAGGACCCTCATCAAGGTGGCCGAGCCACTGCACTCTCACACACACGCACGCACGCTAGCCTCACGCACTTACGAAAACGTGCACTTTTCTGCTTGCAGGAATACACCGAGGAGATCGAGCGTCTGAAGCGAGATCTTGCTGCCACTCGAGACAAAAATGGGGTTTATCTGTCGGCAGAGAACTACCAGTATGTGAAGGCCTGTTTGATAAACAGTCAGTGTGTACGTGACCTGACGAGCGCACGTGTTTCAGGACCATGGTGGGGCAGATCACGTCCTACGAGGAGCACGTAGCCGAGCTGACGGATCGCATCGCCCTCATGGAGGAGGAGCTACGGAGGGTGAGCGTTGGCTGGATGGAGATGTTTACCAGCTCACCTCAACTGACAGAATGTTTGAAATCTGGGGAAAGTCGAGCCCCGCCCACTGTCGATGCAGGGCTTTCTGTCTAAGATCAGACGTGTGTGCAGGTGACGGAGCTGTTCACGGACAGTAAAAGCCAGCTGGATCAGTGCAGCCTGGACCTGACGGAGAAGCAGCAGAGGTGATTCCTTCATGAAGGCGTCTAGTAGACTTCTGTAAATGATGTTGACGATAAAGAAAACCATGGAAGTGAACCTGAGTCCAGATGTGGAGGTAAGCCGCTTCCCTGTTTCAGGCTAGACGAGACGGCTCGGAAACTCCAGCAGACGAGGGAGAAGCTGAGCCAGGAGGAGTTCATCTGCTCAGAGCTCAGCTCAGCTCAGGAGCACCTGTACGCCACCGCAGGACAGGTACCTGCAGCTGGTCCCGCCACGCAGCAGCATCAGCTGGTGTGGGGCGCACATCTGATGGGTTTCCTCTTCCCTCCTTCCAGCTGCTGAGTGCCGCAGACACCAGCACCAGAGATGTGTCGCGCCTTCATGACAAGTTGGACAGGAAGATAAAGGTTGCCTTTCAAAAGAAAAGCACACAGTCAGTTCTGAATATTTCCGTGGTCAGGGGAAGCTGCTGCCACGCCCGGGTTTATTTGGCCAAAGCAGAAAGGTGAAAACTAGTTTGGGGCTCACCACTGAGGAGGTCTGAGGTCCTCAACGACACACTGAGCAGTGGGTCAACATTTAAAATGCAGAAGCAGAGTGTCAGGATTCAGAAGCTGACGACTGAGGTGGATCTGAATCCTGCAGGAGTTGGTCAGACGGTCACTGAGAGAACTGGACTTAGTGCTGTTGGCTCATGGTTGAACATTTAAACACAGAGTGGATCCATAGGTCCTTTCCAAGGTTTTATTGTAGAAGCTTGATAATGGATGGTGACATCAACAAGACGATTACACAAATGGCAAATAAATGTTAGCATTTACACAACGATGGAAGAACCTACACCAGGCATGCATCCACATGTTTCTGAGGTTTCCAGCTCTGGTTGGTTGCTTTGTTTCCTGAAGGTTAGGGTGGAAAAAGGATTTCCAGGCTGAAGGGGGCGTGGTTATATAGCCTCTGGGAGGGTCCAGAAAGGTTCAGGGCAGATCTAGGGCCCGTTTCAGAAAGCGGGTTCAGCGAGAACTCTGGGTCAATTTGTTGTGATTTAAGGGAATCTCAGGGTTTTCGGTTTCAGAAAGCAGGTTTACCAAAACCCTGAGTCTGTTACCGGGGTAACATACACTTTCAAATGAACCTGCTCACCAGCAGGTTCATTTCCAAATAACCCAGACTTTCTGCTGCTCTATAAGCCTGCAGACTGCCGGGAGCGTAAGCTCCGCCCCCCATCAGACCTTTGCTGAAGCCCCAAATGGGAACCTCTGAGTGTTACAGATCTAGTTGCACCCTCAATAGTTTAACAGCATTCTCAGCCCTCACGTCGCTCACGTTGCTGAATGGCTCTCGGTTCGAGCAAATTCTTTGTGTTGTGATTCGGTTTTTTATCTTCTTAATCATCTTTTTGCTAACAGGTTTTTTAATCTAATATCAGTGAGCACCTGTCCATGGTAACCATCAGGCTGGCTTAAACGTTGCTCTGCACTCAAACGACTTTAAACACGTTTGTAGTGTCAAAAGTCCAGACAGCTGATGGAAGTGTTACAGAATTACAGGAATCAGTTTAATCAATAAATAGAATAGATCTGGAAGCAACAGCAGCTAATTCCAGAGAACTCCTGCTACTAGAGAAACCAGTGGCTCCAGTTGCATCTGCTCAACGGTGGCATTTAGAAAACCAACACTAGGTGGCGCTGGATCACCTCAGCCTTTTTTCTGTTGCTATAATGGAGATCAAATTTAAACGTATCCAGAAAACATAAATGTGGAGACATGCATGTATAACAGCCATTTAAGGCTTTCAGATAGACAGAACTAAACACTGATAGTGGTGGAAGCTAAAGGCTGGCTCCGTGATTGGCTGCAAACCGGACACCCTGGAAGCTGTGATGGAGAGGAGGATGCTGAACAAACTGTTAGCTATCCTGGATAACCTGGACCACCCTCTCCACCCACTCCTGGACAGGCAGCGGAGCTCCTTCTCAAACAGACTGATTCAGCTCCGCTGCCACAAAGACAGATACAGGAAATCTGCTGCCCAGTGCAACAACCCTGTTCAATAAGTCCGTCTGACTGGGACTCACAGCCCTGGTGCTGTGATGGGCTCCAGTAGTACTTTCATGTGGCACATTGTCATAATTATTTATTGCATTGTATATGTTGTAAATATGTTAATACTAGCGAGGCTGCTGGGACAAGTCAATTTCCCATGTCTGGGATTAATAAAGTATTTCTATTCTATTCTATTCTAAAGATTTGGCTTTTTCTTGGTTTAGGGGATTTCTCTAATTAATTAAATATCGTTATCACAGGTTAAATGAAGCGACTGAAGCTGTTTAATGAGGACAGGCTAAATGCCACCACAATAGCTTGGATTTAGATCCTATCTGACATGTTTGAACTATATTCTTATATTTGATCTGAACTTTCTGCCAAGTCTGTTTGGTGCCTGTTGTGTTGCACCTGTGGCCTGTTGTGTTGCACCTGTGGCCTGTTGGGTTGCACCTGTGGCTCAAACATCTAGGATAGAATGTTGAATGAGTGAAATGCACAAGAACAAACTTTTGCCGCTGCAGTATTTTTTCTTCTTGAACATATGTGCATTTTGGGTGGACGCGCTCATGAAATCTTCCATGTGGGACCATCAAGGTTTTTTCACTTGTTGCCATAGTGAATCAGGTTTTCTGCGTTCCATTGATACGGCTGTTTAGATCCTCGTGCACGAGCGTCACTCGGGGTAACTGTGACTCAGAGTTGATTACACCAATTGTTAACACGTGTTCTGAAGCCCAAAACTCTCAGTCACACAGTTCAGGGTTTGGATAACCTGAGCTTCAGTTCTGAGCCTGACTTTGGTAAACCCGCTTTCTGAACCGGCCCCAGGAACTTTTAACAGGGTGAGGGACATGTTTGCTAATCCCTGCACTGACCTGCAGGTGGAGCAGTACAACCAGCAGGTCCAGCACAGCTTCATCCAGCGCATGGACGGAGCCTTCAGCAGCATGCAGCGCTGCATCCAGCAGCAGGGGACGCAGCATGGCAGCCTCCTGAGCAGCTACTCCCAGGCCGTGGGTGAGGTCACGCTCCAGGACTTTGCAGCGCTGCACCGCTGATGAACTCTGGGGACAACCTTTGGTTCTGCTTTCCCTACAGATAGTTTACTGGTCACAAATGAGGCAGCGCTTCAGGGAGCCATGGCCACCGTTAAGGCCTTTGTGGGCGGAGTCGGTCGGCTGGTAGCCCAGAATGTCGGTCGATGTAAAGAGAAGATGGAGCAGCAGCAGCTCCTCTGTCTGCAGGACCAAGAGAGGATGGCTCAGATGATGGTGAGGAGAGCAGCCTGCTTTTAAACCCTTCCATCCCTTTTAAACCCTTCCATCCCTGAGCTCAAGATCAAGCTCTGGATTAGGAATCATCTTTTGAAGAAGCCTCTAAGGGTCTTAAAACTACTGTCTGCCTGTGTTTGAGACCTTCCTGTTTGATGGTGAACCTTCTGGATAGAGGTATGTTCAGCTCCTTTTTCTCACAGCGGCTCTCTTGTTCTGTAGGAGGAGCACTGTCAGGAGATGGAGGAGGTCCTGGTTGAGGGTGCAGCTAAGGGCCTGCTGGCCATCCAGGATCTGAGCACCAGGCTGACAGCTACTGCCCAAACACAACGAGCTGTAGCTCAGAAGGTCGGTCCAACACTGTCCCGTTGCCTTCCTGCTGTGTTCAAACACCCTTTGTTAGAGTCTCCATCTTCTCTCTCAGGTGGAGGCCATGCAGGAGACGGGCGTGTTCCTGGGAAACCTGGTTCAGGATCTGGCTCAGCTGCGCGAGGCTGCTGTGCTGGGGCTCCAGTCCCTGCAGGCTGAGCAGCACAGGCTGGAGGAAGAGATCCGAAAGGCCCAGGAGAGACATCAGACGGTACGTCAGTCCCAGCGTCCCCTTTACAATAAGACCTTCTCTAGATCTACTGGCAGAACCTCCACAGACCTTTAGGCCTTGATGCTGGGCCAGCTAGTCAGATGATTGTTCAGGAAGTCCTGCGCCACCTTCACAGACCAGAGTAACGGCTGAAGATCAGACAGGAACCACAAACGTGGTTGGCCTTAGAACAAAAACGCTGCTCACCAAACGCCTCTGTACCACTAAACCGTAAAACCAGAACTTGTGCTACTGGACTTGCTCTTGTGCTTGGTTGGCTTTTTAGCCCAGTTTGGAAGTCTACAAACTCCCAGAGGGAATATTTGCTGTTGCATTGTGCCTGATTTCATTAGGGGATGGAGCGGACCATCCGATGCCTGCAGGACCAGCTCAGCCTGCTGACCATGGAGGCCCAGAAGGACTTCTCTGATCTGCACTCTGCGTCCACGTCCCTGCAGAAGCCTGTCCAGGATCTGCAGGAGAACATCAGGAGGTGAGTCTGGTCCTAACCTCTGCTCGTCCATGGTCCTCGTCCCTGGTCCTAACCTCTGCTCATCCCTGGTCCTAACCTCGCAGTGGTTGCAGTTCAGTTGAGGATCGCCTCTCAGACCAGGCAGCTCTTCTCACCTCCACCTCATCCTCTCTGGCCTCCTCTCTTCATTTAACGACGGATGAAAGTCTGCAGAACCTGGAGAAGCTCAGAGGCCACTGCTCGGACCTTCACAGCTCTGTGTCAGGTATGGAGTCTCAGGGATCCGTAGTTGCTTCAGGACACCCGTTTGTTGATTGGTGCAACTTTGTGCTGCAGGTCTGCTTGAACGAGGCCTCCAGTGGAGGTCCAGGTCCAGGAAGCAGGTGGCAGCTCAAGTCCAGGGTCACCTGTCCTTCGTGGAGATGCAGTTGTCTGACGTTCAGACCCTCCAACAGGTGAAATGGACCCGTGCACTTCCATGATGTCCTTGACCTGACCTTCTATCCACAAGACGGCTTCATGTATGACTTCTCTGATATCAGGGAGAACACTCAAAGGAAAATAACTTTTGTAGTTCCTGAGAATTCAGGTTTGACCTGAAGAAGCTGCAGGAAAAGTCTTTTTACGCTCTTGTCACAGAGTTTGTATTTGATTCAGTTCCTGACTTCAGAAGTTCTTTCTCAGCCTGTTTTCAGCCATTTGTTCCTGAGAAGGAAACGCTCTTCCTTGATTGGCCTTTTGACTCTGCAGATGTTTAACTGTGTCTCAACTGGGTCTTTCCAGAACATGGAGATGTTCTGCAGCGACCAGGTGGGAGTGGTTGGGAGGGAGCTGTCGGAACAGCAGCAGCAGGTGAAGCATGCTGTCACGGCCGTTTGGGAGCGCCTTTCTCAGGACCAGACGCTCCTGGACCAACAGCGGGCGGAGCTCCTGGAGCAGTTAGAGCAGAACCAGCAGCTGCTCCACAGCTTTTTGGTGGAGGAGCTGCAGCAGGATGTTCCAACAGGTATGAAGGTGACTTGAGCCTCCACCTGTGGTCTCTGCGGTCTCCAGTCAGCTCTGTCCATGGCTTCAGGTACCACCCCGCATCGCCAGGAACTGCTTTATCCCAGAGAGCTGATGAAGCTGCAGAACCGCTCTGAGCTGTTGGAGACCCTGCGGAAGCAGCAGGAGGAGCTGCAGGCAGCCTTGCAGGAGGAGGAGGAGGAGGACGAAGAGGATGAAGACAAGCGCAGCCAAGTGGACCTGGTGTGTTTCCCTGTGTTTCTATGGCCATTCAGATGTTTTCCTAAAGTAACGCTTTGTTCTCCGCTGGCACCTGCAGGACTCTCTGGAGGATGAGCTGAGCTGTAACGAGAGCGTGGCCACAGAACCGTCCTTCATCAATGAAAATCTGGTCTTCAATGAGAGCAAGCGGCTCCCCTTCTTCAAGGTGAGCGAGCACAGAATGGTCTGGTTTGGATTCCTGCGAGGTTCCTCCGTCTGCACGCTCCTAAACTCCTGAACAAAGAGCAACATCTTCTGGAAATTCTTCTTGGATTCTGATGAATTTGTTTACAGTTTTATTATTTTATTTGACGTTTGCAGCTTCTGGAGCTCAAGCTGGAAAAATCATGTCCCAGATTTGAAGCAGATTTCAGATTTTAAATGTAATTCGTCTTCTTAGAAAAAGAAGAGTGGGAAGGTGTCCAAGATCCCTGCCAGGTCAAAGGTGTCGGAGCCTGAAGCTGCAGGGACGCCTCAGAAGTCCCGCCTCCCTCTGCGCTGCCAGAACTAACCGCCTGCTTTATAAGTTTCCTAAACTATTTTATCTAAATGTTTGGATGAATCTTACTGTGTCTGAGTATTTTATTTGATTGTGAAATAAATGTCTTTATACTTTGAGAATCAGACCTTTTCAATCAAATGTGGTGACGCAACGGAACCAGAGCAGAATTCTAGTTCCGCAGACATGAGATCATTTCCGTCCTGAGCAGCAATTTCCTGTCCCCTCGCTGGTGCGGATTGATCCCTGACAACCATGAGAAAGTAGTGCCGGTCATAACGACAACGGTTAATCACGTTTTTAGATCAGGTTTTAGGAACAAAATGAGGATTTGGCAGTAGCTACAGTGGGCTCACTTAAAATTCCGCATATTGGCAGAACAAAGTGGACAGAAACAGGTACAGGTAGTGCCATATGAAAGCACGTGCGCGTACACAACAGCCTGTTTTCCTCCTCGTTCTCCGTGAACAGACATGCGCGCTCACAGTGGCCCAGCCACAGACCGACCGGCAGGCCTCTGAGACCGTCTGATTCTGGTGGCGAACCTTCGTTCACATTTGGGTGTTTTTGGGGCCGCACATGCTGAACTCGTCCAGTTTAACAAGCCAGTGGACCAGTTTTACTATTCTAAAGTTTGCGCTCGACCCAGCAGTCAAAAGGCTACCCGGGACTTCTACATGTTAAATATATATATATTGTTTAAAAATTGCCACCCGGGAGGACAAAGGCTTTAGCTTCATTCTGAATCTGCTTCAGAATTAGTATTCTGCCATCTGTAAGATTTTTTAAATTATTTTATTCTGCGTTACAGAATTAAAGTATCGCTATTTAAATCAGGCAGCGAGGTGAACACCCCGTGAACTAGCTAGGAGCGAGCCAGAGGTTCTGCGGAAGCTGCTCAGTCCGGACTCGCTTCATCATGGGTGGCAGACGCTGGTCGCTGTTCGATGTCCGGAAGAAGGTCCAGCTCTCTTGGTTCCAGATGCTGCTACTCCTGCTGTCAGGAGCCGGCGTCGGCGCCACAAACCGAACGCTGTTCTTCGCGGATGGCGATGCCGTAAAGTTGAGCCTGGTTCAACCCACATCGGAAAGAATCAGCAGGATTCTGTGGAGGCGAGACCCAAATATGGTGGCGGATTGGACCGGCGGGGTCTATCGATCCTACGGACTGTTTAAGGACCGCACGGCGGTGGACAACACGACCGGGCTGTTGGAAATTAGAAAGGGAACGACAGGAGATTCTGGGTGGTACAAAGTGGAGGTCAACGACAAGCTCCAGGACATGGTCTACCAGGTGAAGGTGATCAAGCCGGTTCCGAAACCCACCGTGTGGCTCCAGCCACTGAGTTGTGGACCCAGATCTCCTCAGTGTCACCTGAGATGTGATGGGTCCGCCGAAGGGGCCGAACCCGTCAACTACAGCTGGACTTGGGGAGACGAAGGCTGGACGCAGCCGGGGAAAGTGTTGGTGATCACGAACAGTACGGCCAAGAGTAGAACGTTCTCATGTCTGATGCAGAACCCCGTGAGCCACCAAGAGAGCAACCCGAGAGACAACCCCTTCTTCCAGGAAGAGGACCCGCCGACCAGCTCCTGGGTCCTCGCTGCCGTCCTTGTGCCTATTGTGCTCATCATACTTGGGTTGGTGATTTATTGTTATAGGGCTGAAATCCGACGTTATTTCTGTAGAGCTGACCATACACCAGTAAACCAAACCGATATCAATCTGTAAAACGCCGGACCTTAATGTTGATAATGTGCAAAGGATATATACTTTATAGGAAACCTATGAAGTATTCTTCCTTTCTTCATCTTTGCTTCCCAAGTGCTTTTCTAACTATTTATATAGGCTCCTGAGAACCAAGGGAAAAAAGTGTTTTACAATTTCTGTTTTCGTGTGATTGCCTATCTATTTGGGCCTAAAAAACACCTTACCTTTTATTTTTTTAACATATTTTTTATTTTAATTTCACAGCATGTCCATTGTAGAGGACAACAGGACGATATCTGCGTGAAAATAGAACTGAATTTAGAAAATGAGAAAAAAGGAGCAGATTATATTTTTAGAGTAATATTCACCCAAGAACACATTCAATTTGAACAAAAACAATAACATTCTGTATCACTCTTCTGTTACTTGTTGCTTTCAAGGACAAAATGTATGTAATAATACATTTCAATGTAATGTAAAAGACGGAAAAAGGTGGAGTGCCTTCTCGGGGTCAAGGAGGAGATCCTACCCCAAGTGGAGGAGTTCAAGTACCTCGGGGTCTTGTTCACGAGTGAGGGAAGAATGGAGCGGGAGATCGACAGGCGGATCGGTGCGACGTCTGCAGTAATGCGGACTCTGCACCGTTCCGTTGTGGTGAAGAGAGAGCTGAGCCGAAAGGCGAAGCTCTCGATTTACCGGTCGGTCTTCGTTCCTACCCCCACCTGTGGTCATGAGCTTTGGGTAGTGACCGAAAGAACGAGATCACGGGTACAAGCGGCCGAAATGAGCTTCCTTCGCAGGGTGGCTGGGCTCTCCCTTAGAGACAGGGGGAGGAGCTCTGCCATCCGGGGGGAGCTCGGAGTAGAGCCGCTGCTCCTCCGCATTGAGAGGAGTCAGATGAGGTGGCTCGGGCACCTAGTAAGGATGCCTCCCGGACGCCTCCCTGGTGAGGCGTTCAGGGCACGCCCCTCCGGTAGGAGGCCCCCGGGAAGACCCAGGACACGCTGGAGGGACTATGTCTCTCGGCTGGCCTGGGAACGTCTCGGGATCCCCCCGGAAGAGCTGGACGAAGTAGCTGGGGAGAGGGAAGTCTGGGCTTCCCTGCTTAGGCTGCTGCCCCCGCGACCCGACCCCGGATAAGAGGAGGAAGATGGATGGATGGATGGATGGATGTAAAGTCTTTTTATCCCTAAACATTGTGACACTGGGATAGCCAAGGCAGGCCATGTGTACTGATCTGCCAAAGACAATCTTGATTTCTGGGGCAGTAGTATTCAGTGACTCTCCTGTAGTTTACAGCTGCCTTTGATTTGTAAAAGCTGCCAGATCCTCAAAGATTTTGTCACTGATGTGCTGGATTGGACTCCAGTATTCACGGATTATAGGGTCGTCTTGATAGGCAGGACGCCCAGGTGGCACAGGTGTGAATCTGTTATGATGGATGATCAAAGAACACAACAAAATTAATAGTTAATAAAAGGAGTAACAGTTTTTTTTTTTCACATCAATTTGGATTAATGCAGTAATTTCAGTGTCATGGATGTGCTATGACTCCCAATTGATCAACTTTATAAGCATTTTTTTAGGTAACTTGCATATATTTAACAGCATTTACACAGTGTAAATACTACAATAATCTAACATGACCATAAAATGTAATACATTAGCCTGAAATTAAATAAAACATACAAGAATGAACAAGTGTATATATAATTATCATGGTAAAAATAGCAATAGATAAATATTTGACTTACCTCTTTCCATAAAATATGGTTGTTGATATAGCAGCCATCTTGATAGAGGAAAAAACTAAAGTTCCCAGCATGCAAACCCGTCACATGACACATCACTGGAAAGCCCAGGATGTCCCCTCCAGAATACCATAGGGCTTGGAAGGGTAGCTCCAAATACTTACAGGTCCATTATAAGGGGCATAAATGAATGGGCCGGGTCTCAGGAGGATATTGTTTTTACATGTTGACTGAATGTTGACGTTTTGAAATTAAACTTATTAATATGCCAAAATAACAAACGAAAGTCTTCTTGTTCGACTTGGAAACGGAAGCGACACAAACCCGGAAGTAAACGAGGATTGTCCTCTTTGCTGCCGGCCGCGCTAACTGAGGAGCAATAAGGTCACGTTCGGCTCCGGGATGGATATAGAAGAAGCTTTTCGGACCGTTGGCGAGTTTGGACCGTACCAGAAGCAGGCGGTTGCTATTGTTGTTCTCACTCAGGTCGGTTGGTTTGGATTTTCTACCCAGATGTAGCAGAACGCTAACAGGCGCGCGTCACCATCGCAGCTAACGAAGAACGTTGCTACGTGGCTCAAAACCTAAAACAATACAGCTAAAATCTAAAAATACAGATACATGAGGACATCTTTAGATGGTGACAGGAAGGACGCTGCAGAGAAAATTAAGTCTGCGGGCTTTGAGTTAATGTTTATATGGAACTTTTCAATTTTACCGTTTAAATTACATAAATTAGAATCTTGTTTGTCAAGTATGCACAGACGTACAAGGAAAACGACTCTGGTTACACACACACACACACGATGATTAATTATAAGAAGCTAACCTGTAATCTGAACCTTAAATGAGCTATTAAGTACGTCAAAAGTTTTAGTGTATCTTCACTGATACTTTTTATTTTTTTTTATTAATATTCTTCCTGATATGAGACGAAACGAATAACAACCAACAAAACCTTTTTCATTACTGCAAAAAGTTTCAGCTGGTGCAATACTTCCAGCTCTTTGGTTCACATGGACGTGATAAATTCAGTAACACAGCAAAGTAAATATGCGATTTAAAGTGTAATTTGCAGCAGGGAGAAGTTAAAAGTGCAGATATGAGCCGATGGAGGCTGCTTCAGCGGGTGTGTGTTCCAGGTCTACATGGCCTTCCAGTCCATGCTGATTGTTCTGATCGGATCCACGCCTGACTACCACGTGGAGCAGCAGCAGGTCCCGTCCAGCTCACAGGAGCTGGTCCAGAAGGTCGTGTTCACGGAGGACGTGGACTCCATCGTGACTGAGGTGAGCTGTCAGGATTGAGCGTGTTCCCGCCTGCTGTGTGACGCCTGATTGGTTCCCGTCCGTCTGTTGGCTCCTCAGTGGTTCCTCATCAAGCAGCAGGCCTACAAGGTGAGCCTGGCAGGTTCGCTCTTCTTTGCCGGGCTTCTGGTGGGGAACGTCGTCTTTGGCCCGCTCTCTGACAAGGTGGGCAGGAGGCCAGTCTACCTGTCAGGTGAGCGATCAGGCAGTTGACTGGCTGTTTAAAGCAGCCGGTGAGCAGCGTCTCGCTCCTGCAGGTCTGTTTCTGGAGGTGCTCTTTGGTTACATGACCGCCCTGGCGCCCAGCTATGAGGTGTTCGCCGCCTCTCGTCTGCTGGTGGGCCTGATGAACGGCGGGATCAGTGTGGTGTGCTTCGTCCTGGCGCAGGAGTACGTGGGGAGGTCCTACTGGGCCATGACGGGTATGACTCCAGGAGCTTGGGACCTGCTCCAGGGCAGTTTGCTTGCTGGCTGACTGGTAGAGGTGGGTGGGATCTGATCTTCTCTGCAGGGACCCTCACCAGTCTGGCCTTTGCTGTGGGCATCGCCCTGTTTGCTGCTCTGGGCTACATGATCCGACCCTGGAGGACTCTGGCCACGGCAGCCAACTCCTCTGGTCTGCTCTTCTTCCTGTTGTCTGTGTAGGTACCAGAAATTCTCTTTAGGCTCATTGTGAAGATCATTTTTATTCCCAAGAATGAGGCACAGCACGAGTGTGAGCAGTTTGCTGGGTGTGGACTGTGCTTTGACGCCCCCTGCTGGCCGCTCATGTTTCTGTGTACTGGCCCAGACAGTGCTTCATGCTAAGCTAATGTGCTAACATTGATTTAGTCCAAACTGTGTTCCTCTGGTCGCCCTAGAACTCTTCCTGAGTCTCCCCGGTGGCTGTACTGTCAGGCTCAGACGGAGCGAGCTGAGCAGGTAAACGGGGTCGTTATCTGAAGAACTGCTCCAGAGGTTCTTTCTGGATGACCAGGCACGCTGACTTCCTTGTAGATCCTGCGTCACATGGCACTGAGGAACGGAAACACCGTCGCCAACCTCATGCTGCAGCGCGTCGCCGCCGCTAAAGTGTCCAGTCCTACGAGGAGACGAGCGGGACTTCTGCAGCTGGTGCTCCACCCGGTCCTCCGGATCAGAACTGCGGTGCTTATGTATGTGTGGTGAGTCTGGCAAACACCACCAAAGAAGAAGAAGCCAGAGCTTCCTCTCAATCAGAAGCCAGATGTTAGCATGCTAACGACTCCAGGGTGAAGATGTGAAGATGTTTCACAAAGAAAATGATCTTTCAGGTTCCGTTAGCGGCGGTCACGCCGTCATTCCACGGATTTACTTCATGTCTGCAACCCTTTTCCAGAGACCGTAGTTCACACACACCTGTTTGGATTTTCTGTCCATCCATCCATCCATCCATCCATCTCTCTCAGGTACTCCTGCAGCCTGCTGTACTACGGCCTCACGCTGGGGGCCGGCGACTCGTCTGGGAGCCGCTACGTGAACGTGGCCATGTACGGCCTGGTGGAGGTCCCCGCCTACCCTCTCTGCATGTACTTCATCAACAAACACTGGTGAGAGCGCACGCACGCACGCACGCACGCACGCTGCAGCACATCAGGCTTGGGTTAGGGCAGTGTTTCTCTATTATTTTCTGTTATGCCCCCCCAGGGAAGAAGAAAACATTTCGCCCCCCCATCGTGACTATAAATCGCATCATTTGTCTATAACATTGTTAAAAGTACATCTCTGCATAACATTGTACACTTTAACCTACAAAACAAAAATGAACAAAGTCATTTGTGCTGATTTTTTTTTTTTTTGCACTGAGCAATTTGGTACGGCCTTATGATTCTAACAGTGCCTGCTGGTTCACTGAAGTAGCGTTCAAAAAGCGGGATGATTGCTGCCAATATTTGGCACGTTTTCGCTGAAAAAACTCAAGCGGCTTATCAGCGTGATTTGGGTGCAATGTATTTATGTGACACCCTAATTTATTTGGCTTCATGCTGTCCGCTGCCAACATTTTAAGACACAGTAAGCACACCGGTCTTTCCTCGTCTCCCAACGTATAACAGTGAAGCCAAGCGCTACATACGCCTCGTCATATTTCCTCGTCTTAGCCTTCGGAAGACTTTCTTTGGTCTCCTTCTTTCCTTCTCTCCCCGCCTGTCTTCTCATCCCTGTTAAAAATTTTTTCATGATGTCACTTGAGGGTCTGCTACACTTCGTGTCTACACTTCATACTCATACTCTGTAATGGGTGCAAAGCGCGCATGCTCAGTGCAAACAAAACCCCTACACCACTGAGCGAATGCTCCCTGCGCACTCTGCCAATGAGAGCGCCACTGCCCCTTAATGTAGTGGAGTGGTATTGCACTTTATTCTAGAACAGTAAAAAAATCAAAATAGAAAAGTATGTTCCCCGAAATCAAACGCGCCCCCCTTGATAGAGCCTCTGGGTTAGGGTAACCCTGACCCTATACCAGGACCTGAAATCTGTTCATGTACTGTGTGTGTGTGTGTCACACAGGGCTGGAAGGAGGAAGAGCATGTCGAGTTTTCTGTGTCTGTCTGGTTCTGCCTGCTTCTGTACAGTTCTGATCCCCGACAACGCAGGTGACACACACACACACACACACACACACACACACAGGTTCTTCCTCATGGGTGGAACTTTCCAAAGATCAGGTCCGACTGGATGGATGCTGACGGTTCCTCCAGCCTTGGTTCCCCCTTCTGTCTGCACCTCCAGCTGACCCAGGGTGCTGCTTCTGAAGGTGGTGCAGCTTCTGAAGGTGGTGCTGCTTCTGATTCTCTGCAGGTTCTGTGCTCAGCGTGACCTTGCTGGCTCTGCTGGGAAAGCTGATGGTCAGCGCTGCCTTCAACATCGCCTACATTTACACCTCGGAGCTCTACCCCACCGTCATCAGGTGGGCCGCCTGCAGCGCCGCCTCCTGAAGGTCAGCACAGGTCATGTGAGTGACCTTTCCCTCTTGGATGTGTTTCAGGAACGCCGGGTTGGGAGTTTGCTCCATGTCCTGCAGAGTTGGAGGAATCATGGCTCCCTTCGTTCCTTCCATGGTCAGGTTCTTTCACCCTTCCTGGTTGTCATGGTTACCAGTCAGAGCCCTTTAAATAGGCGACAACCTGGTCCAGGGTCAGAGGACGGCTGTGTGCTCATCTTCTGCTGTCTTCCAGCGGGCCGTCCACTCCTCCATCCCCTTCACCGTCTTCTGTCTCAGTGGGCTCTCCGCCGGCTGTCTGGGCCTCCTGCTGCCCGAAACCCTCAACGCCACCGCCGCAGAAACCCTGGACCAGCTCCCCGCCCCCACACGCAGCCGAGTCCTGGAGAGCAAGGTGAGACCGGTGTCCTGGTCTGGTCCTGGTCCTAGTCATGGTCGGTCCCGGTCATGGCCTGAGTCCTGGTCCCAGTCCTAATCCTGGTCCAGTCTGATCCTGGTCTGGTCCTGGTCCTGGTCCTGGTCCCTGGTCCCAATCCTGATCCTGGTCGGGTCCTGGTCCTGGTCAATAGCCTGGAGTCCTGGTCCCAGTCCTGATCCTGGTTCCTGGTCATGGCCTGGTCCTGTTCGGTCCTGGTCCCAGTCCTGGTCCTGGTCCTGGTCCTGGTCGTAGCTGGAGTCCTGGTCCAGTCACTGATCCTGGTCATGCTTCGGTCCCACCAGTCCCGTCCTGTCATGGCCCAGGTCCTGGTTCGGTCCCCATCCCGGTCCTGGTCATAGCTGGTCCTGGTCCCAGGATCCTGGGTCTGAATCGCTGGCCTGGGTCCTGGTCCCAGTCCTGGTCCTGGTCATGGCCTAGGTCCTGGTCCCAGTCCTGATCCTGGTCCTGGTCCTGGTCCTGGTCCTGGTCCTGGTCCCCCGGGAGTCTGATCCTGGTCCTGGTCCTGGTCATGGCCTAGGTCCTGGTCCCAGTCCTGATCCTGGTTCTGGTCATGGCCCTGGTCCTGTTCCCGGTCCTGGTCCCAGTCCTGGTCCTGGTCCTGGTCCTGGTCATGGCCTAGGTCCTGGTCCCAGTCCTGATCCTGGTCATGGCCTAGGTCCTGGTCCCCGTCCTGGTCATGGCCCAGGTCCTGGTTCCGGTCCCATCCCGGTCCTGGTCATGGCCCTGGTCCTGGTCCAGTCCTGAATTTGGTCCAGTCCCGGTCATAGCCTAGGTCCTGAGTCCCAGTCCTGATCCTGGTCATGGCCTAGGTCTGGTCCCAGTCCTGGTCATGGCCCAGGTCCGCGTCCCCGTCCCGATCCTGGTCCTGGTTCTGTCATGGTCCTGGTCCTGGTCCCCGTCCTGGTCATGGCCCAGGTCCTGGTTCCGGTCCCCATCCCGGTCCTGGTCATGGCCCAGGTCCTGGTCCTGGTCCTGGTCCTGGTCCCCATCCCAGTCCTGGTCCTAACCTGTTCTGGTCCCGGAGCTGTGGTGGAGAAAGTCTCCAGGTTTTCCAGGAGACCTCCGGCCGCTGTGCTGGGGGCGGAGCTTGAGCTGGTGGTGACCTCAGCACTGATGTGTGTGTGGTGTGTGAAGCATCCAGGTGTGGAGCTGATGGTTGTTGTTCTTCTTTCAGGCTCTTCTGTACAAACATGACAAATGAAAAAAGCTGGCGTCTTCTTCATCCTCCTCTTCTTCTTCGCTGGTTGGAGGAGCGTGACGGAGGCGAAGAAGGCGCTGTCAGGAACCACCTCCTGGCTTTGACGGACCACTGGACGGAGATGGAGACGAGAGCAACCTGGAGCAGATGAGCATCCAGGTGATCGGAGCAGAGGAGCTGGACTCTCATCGTTCATCAGCCACACCAGCTTCCTGTTCCGAAAGGAAACACACCCTCGAGGCTGTTACACACTCCGCAACAACACGCAGGAACCCTGCTCTGGCTCCCAGGACTCAGGCAGCAGCTCCTGCACCGGCACAGCTTTGTTCTGTCTGCTGGCTAAGGACCGTGTGTGACTGGTCCGAAATGTGGAGTGGGCGTGGTTAGAATGGCAGCCATGTTGGCGGCATTAAAACCTGAATGAGACGTGTTGAAAACACATAACGACACGGAAACTGATGGACAGACGGACCCTCCAGAGGAGACGTCTGCCACAGAAGCTGTGCAGGATGAAGAGCGCTGCGCTGCAGGGGCGGGGCCTCATGCTGCAGGGGTGGAGTCTCCTGATGCAGGGGCTGGGCTTCTTGTTGAAGGGGCAGGGCCTCCTGCTGTATGGGCGGGGCTTCCACTGCAGGGGCGGGGCCTCATGCTGCAGGGGTGGAGTCTCCTGTAGAAGGGGCAGGGCCTCCCGCTGCATGTGCGGGGGTTCTGCTGCAGGGGCGGGGCCTCCTGCTGCGGGGGCGGGATCTCCTTGCTGCAGGGGCAGGATCTCCGTGCTGCAGGGGCGGGATCTCCTTGCTGCAGGGCGGGGCCTCCTGCTGCAGGGGCGGGATCTCCTGCTGCAGGGGCGGGATCTCCTTGCTGCAGGGCGGGACCTCCTGCTGCAGGGGCGGGATCTCCTTGCTGCAGGGCGGGGCCTCCTGCTGCAGGCTGCGGACTTCTGGACGGAACCAAACATGTTCTTGTTCCTGAAGCCTGAAGAAGATGACAGCCGTCCTGTGTTTTTGCGGAGTCTGGAACAACCTCAGGATGTCGACGTGCTGATGTCTGTCCCAAACTGAAAACATTCTTTCATGGGGCTCAAACCAGTTTCCACAGAAAAACCTTTCCAACATCAGGTGACACGGAGCCTTAACGCTAGCCAAAATATACGTCTTCATATCAAAGGGAGGACATTCTGTCTGCTCCTTGCAACTTGAGAAAACATGTTTGAAGTTAAACTTCAGGTTTAGTTTGGACATTTGGGGGGGAGGGGGGGATATGTCTAGGAGAGTCAACAATAGTACAAGGATGAGTGTTTGCATGTGTGTGTTTGTGTGTACGATGTGTGTGTGTGTGTGTGTGAGAACAATCTTTGCACATTAAAATGCAGATGAGGTAATTCTCAGGTTTACTAAATATTATAAGCAAATGTTTTCACAACAGTCTTTAGATGAGCCATTGATTGATCAGTTATTGGTTATTGATCAGTTGTGTTTGTACAAGGTGGTTTGAAGTCTAACATTAACCCCTCCCTCAAAGCAGTTACAGACTGACTGTTGGTGCCTTTAAAGTTTTATAAACCACTATTTTGTCTTTTGTGTAAATAACTTCTGCAGCACTTCCTGTCACCTTCCAACCTTAATAACCTTTTAGCCTCAGAAATAGTGGAAGGGCTTGGACCTTTGCAGGGAGTGAACCTGGAGGGGTCCTTCCACCTGACAGTCCCATGAAGAGGAATCAGTGCAGAAATGACTGGGTTGGTGGAGGCACCTATTGGTTCAGGTCATTCAACCCACTTTATCTCGTCAAATTTTCAGAACTTTTTATGGCTCTGTTACAAAATTTTAAACATTTGTCTGTCATGTGAAACGTGTCATTTATTTCACTGTAAATTTTGATTGGTATATTTGTTTTGTCACTTAAGCGATATGTAGAACAGGTTGAATTTTCATTTTCGGATAAATTTGAGAAAAACAGAACATTAAGTTTGCGTTTATTCCACACAGAAACCAAACGGTTCCGATCCCTTCTGTCCTCACCGGCTCAGGGACTATTCGTGCAGTTACAATAAGCTGCCAGTAAGTGTCGCTCTCAGACTCCCGTCAGGCCTGTGACTGAAAACAGCGAGGAAGTCGAGGGAGTGACGTCTTTATTTGTGTGTTTTCAAGATGGCGCCCGTCTATGGCTGGATCTCCGCTGCTGTCGCGTTCACAGAGGGATTTAAATAATCTGCTCGGTGGGCAGCACAAACTTTCAACCATGGAGGATTTATTCGCGTTTAGGCCGTAAACTTGAGCAAGTTCTTCTCGGTGAGCTTTGTGGAACGCAGATGTGCAACAAAATGATTATTTCTTTTGGGAGCAAAAAAAGCCGACGCTTCTGCGGTACACGGCCGTCCAGACACGGGCACTCGTTACAGAATTTCACGCCTGGATCCGAGGCTCTTCTTACGGACTGAGAGCAAAGAGGTCATGGAGACATCCGAAGAGAACGGAGAACCGTTTGACATGAATGAGGACAAAGATGGAGGAACGGCTCTCCAGCCGTGTTTCTCCATGAAAGAGCGCAGCGTTCCGCGGCTTCTCGGTGTCGTCGCGGCTCCAGAAGCCGGGAAGGTTCATATTTACGTGGCCGGTATCGGCCGGAATGTAAACAAGGACGCCTCGGTGCAGCCGCCCTCACACGGCGGGGAGAGGATATGGGGACTGACACAGAAGTGCCTCCCGGCTCAGTTCACCGGCGGCTGCGTCATTTCTGGGGTTTGTGGTGACCTGAACGGATTTACTGAGTCATTCGGTGATGAAGAGGCGACTGTGGTTAGCCTGGGTGGAGGAAGGGTGGAGGGGGCAACAGGCGCCTCCTGTCCAGCTGTGCTTCTCGGTCCAGTTTCCACGGAGACCCACCGACACAATGAAGAGAACCCCCCGGATTCTGACATGACAAGCGGCCCGTCAGAGTCCACGAACCGCGTGGCCTTAGCGGACTGTCTGAGCACCTCTGCGCCGCCTGAACGCCGGACGTGCGCGTTGAAGCAGCAGCGGAGCTGCTCCCGCATCACCACGGCCTTCAGCCCAGATGTCAGCATGCTAAACGGTGCATCGGACCTTGCGCACAACGATCAGCCTGGGGTGTTTTCCAGCCCGGCTCCGGTGGAGGCCGAGCTAATCCACAGGGCTTTCCCCCCGAGCAGAGCAACATGTGACTCTTCCGTGCAGGACGACACTGGTGTAGAACCAGAGGACAGGCCCGGGTGGGCTTCATCTCTTGTGGTCCCAAGCGGAACCACAGCGTGTCTGTGTCCCGTGATGAAGCGGTCTGACTCCAAAGGTGATCCCGGACACTCCGCAGCCGCCTCCGAGGAGAGCCGGGACAGGCCGGCCTCTGAGCCCAGTTTCAGGGAGAACCAAGTGAACTTCAGTCCCCGCACTTTCCCATTAAGACCGAACAGTTTGAGGACTAACCCGAACCTCACGCTGTCGCTCAGTTGTGACGCCACCCCGTTGTCCCCCGGTGAGGAGAATAGCTTTTATTTTGGAGACGAAAGATACTCGGAAAACTTCCGGAACGTTCAGGAAACGGGTCGCAGACAGAGCGCCCCGGAGCAGATGCCCGACCTGAGCGGGGCCGCAGGCTCTTCGGACAACCAGGTGATGCCCAAAAGGTTCGGCATCGCGGATTTTTTCACCAGGTATGCGCGCGCAAACACGGGTGATGATTATCCAAGGTTGGATCTCTGTGCAACTGGACTTGTTGCACAGAGATCCAACCTTGGATAACTGTGACCTGGATGATTGAGAACCTATGGTTGGTTCTGGAACGGATAACTTACCTGTTACCTCTTGACTGCCACCCTGTTCCACTGTGCTCACCTGTGTGAACGGTGTTCTGGGTCATGCAGGCTAGCGGTGAGCAGCATCTGCTCAGCTACTATCTAAATTCATATCTATTTCTATATAAATAATAAAGTACATTTTTTGATGGCAACATCTTCAAATAAAATATTTGTACTCTTAGTTTTATGTTAAACATCTGACCGCAGAGCTTTCCTAGTATCAGTAATAACAATGGTAATAACAACAATAGTGCGTCAGCGTTGACATCAGGGCAGTTTTGTCTGCGTGTCTTTAGCAGCCACTTCCTGTTGGAAATTCTTCCACTTCCTTGTTTTCCAGCTGACTGAAGTCACCAGAAAAGGTTGAATTCATCAGATTTTATGCAGAGTCTGTCTTTTAACGTGCTGAGTTTTGTTTTTCTGCGTCAGTGGCGTCGCCCAATCAGAGTTGAGTATGGAGCCACCTGGCGTGGCGCTCCCTGACCAAAACCGCCTTTGCCGTTTCATCCTGCACATTTCTGCTCAGATCAGGAGCCTTTATTTCTGTCTCTGGCAGGAGCCTGTTTTCCAGGAAATCCAAAGAGTCTAAAGTAGCGCCCCACCATGCAACAGGCTGGCGACTGTTTGGCCGGACAGCAGCCAGAGAAGTGGACTCCGCCTCCTCGCCTTCCACCAGACGACCACTTTCTTCTTCAGGCTGCAGCAACGACACAGTAGGATACACAGACGGCTGCAACAATCATCACCTGATCAACACTGACTCATATGACCAACCCCGCCCCAGCATCACCTGGCCACGCCCACAACCCTGCCCACAGCCCCGCCCACAGCCCCGCCCAGCCCTCTGTCAGAGTATCAGGAAAATGGGCCATTTCTGCTGTAGGAAACGGCGAGACTTGTCAGATAAAACATGTTAACGGGCAGACACACACTCACACACACACTCATGCACACGTTTGCGCCACCTCTTGGTCAGCAGCTGCATCTGTCTCTAGTCCAGGAGCTGCTCTAAACAAGCTCCTCTGTCTTCAGGGTCCACAGGAGGAGGAAGAGCAGGTGATGGGGAGAGACGCAGGCGTCCCCTCGTGTCCCAGTGTTGCCATGACGGCAGCAGGAAGGAGGAGAAACCTGGAGTTTGAGCCCCTGTCCACCACCGCACTTATCCTGGAGGACCGGCCGGCGTGAGTAGCGTGAGCTTCAGACAGGAAGCAGCATGAGCCTCAGACAGGAAGTAGTGTGAGCCTCAGACAGGAAGTAGTGTGAGCTTCAGACAGGA
Source organism: Pao palembangensis (assembly GCA_015343265.1). Taxonomy (NCBI): domain Eukaryota; kingdom Metazoa; phylum Chordata; class Actinopteri; order Tetraodontiformes; family Tetraodontidae; genus Pao; species Pao palembangensis. The sequence continues at coordinate 64,605 of CM027083.1, read as the reverse complement.
AGCAGCATGAGCCTCAGACAGGAAGTAGCGTGAGCCTCAGACAGGAAGCAGCATGAGCCTCAGACAGGAAGTAGTGTGAGCTTCTGACAGGAAGTAGTGTGAGCCCAACTGACTGGCTGTGTCCCTCAGGAACCTGCCGGCCAAATCTGTGGAGGAAACGCTGAGACACAAGATGGAGTATGAGGAGATGGTGGCGGGAGCCAAGAGGAGAGGTGAGACGCAGCCCCGCCCACAGCTTGTGACCTTGTTGCAGACATCAGCCCGTCCTTCTGCGTCTCCTCAGAGGTGAAAGAAGCCCAGAGGAAGAAGCGCCAGATGAAGGAGCGCCACCGGCGTGAGGAAAGCATTTCCAGCGCCATGGTGATCTGGAACGCCGAGATCCTGCCACACTGGGATGTCATGTATGTCCCAGTGGCCACGCTGCCCCGTCACGTGTGCAGCAGGTGTGTTTATCTGTGTGTGTATGTGCAGGAAAGGGACGCGGCGCGTCAGGGAGCTGTGGTGGCAGGGACTTCCTCCCAGCGTCAGGGGGCGGGTATGGAGTCTTGCCATCGGCAACGAGCTCAACATCACAGCAGGTAAGCGGGCGCTGCCCCCTGGTGGCAGCTGCAGGATGCACATGCTGGCCTCGGACCACTGATGGAGGGTTGGGCGGAGGCGCCTCCCTCTGCTGTGCCCGGCTAGAGCTGCTGCCTCTGCTGCTACGGGCGGGTAGAGTGCGGACAGGAAGTGGCCTTCTGGGACCGGGACTGACTGCTTTGCTGTGTTCTGGCAGAGCTCTATGAGATCTTCTTGTCCAGAGCCAAAGAGAAGTGGAGGAGCTACAGCGAGACCAGCTCGGTCAACGACAGCGAGAGCGGTAGGACGGAGCCACGCGGCCACGCCCACGCGTGATCCTGAACGTGTTGTTTGTTGCAGAAGCTGCGTCGGTGGCAGACAGAGAGTCCAGCCTGGATCTGATCAAACTGGACATTTCCAGAACCTTCCCGTCTCTCTTTATCTTCCAGAAGGTAATACACCTTCGTCAGCCCTCCTCCTCTTCCTCCCTCTGTTAATCCTACCCTCTGGTGTGCGTGCAGGGCGGACCCTACCACGACCTCCTCCACAGCGTGCTGGGAGCGTACACGTGCTACCGACCCGACATCGGTTATGTGAGTGAACGCACCTCCATCTCTGCTGTCCCCAATCAGCCAATCAGACGCCTGCGTTTGTGCCTCGTTCAGGTTCAAGGCATGTCCTTCATCGCTGCCGTCCTCATCCTCAATCTGGAGGAGGCCGAGGCCTTCATCACCTTCGCCAACCTGCTCAACAAGCCCTGTCAGATGGCGTTCTTCAGAGTTGACCACGAACTGGTGAAGACTCCTCCTTTTTATCCCTCCTTCTTTGCTTTGTTTTTGTAACCCTAACCCTCCTCTTTGTCCTTCCTCCTCTCATCTTCTTTCTGCCTCCTCTCCTCCTTCTCCTCCTCCCCTCCTCCCCTCCTCCTCCTCTAACAGATGCTGAAGTATTTTGGAGCCTTTGAGGTTTTCTTCCAGGAGAATCTTCCTCAGCTCTTCAGTCACTTTCAGAGCAACAACCTGACTCCTGATCTCTACCTGATCGACTGGTGAGTGATGGATCCACTGTGTGTGATGGATCCGCTGGAGAGTGATGGATCTACTGTGTGTGATGGATCCACTGGTGTGTGATGGATCTACTGGTGAGTGATGGATCCACTGGTGTGTGATGGATCAGCTGGTGAGTGATGGATCCACTGTGTGTGATGGATCTACTGGTGTGTGATGGATCTACTGGTGAGTGATGGATCCACTGGTGTGTGATGGATCCACTGTGTGTGATGGATCAGCTGGTGAGTGATGGATCCACTGTGTGTGATGGATCTACTGGTGAGTGATGGATCCACTGGTGTGTGATGGATCCACTGTGTGTGATGGATCTACTGGTGAGTGATGGATCTACTGGTGAGTGATGGATCCGCTGGTACAGAAGATGGATGGATAAAACTTAGTCAAACCTTGTTTTCCAGGATCTTCACACTCTACAGCAAGTCCCTCCCCCTGGACGTGGCGTGCCGTGTTTGGGACGTGTTCTGTCGCGATGGCGAGGAGTTCCTCTTTCGGACGGCGTTGGGGATTCTCCGTCTGTTCGAGGATGTTCTGCTGCAGATGGATTTTATCCACATCGCTCAGTTCCTGAGCCGCCTGCCCGAGGACTTGCAGTCACACACGCTCTTCGCTGCCATGGCCAACACGCAGATGGTCAGCAGGAACCGCCGCTGGGTGCAGGTGGGTGTGGGGCTTGGAGGCGGAGCCACGTTCCTGCTTTCAGATTCTGACTCTAGATCTGCTCTCAGGTGTTTTCTTCACTCATGAAGAATGGAAGCAAAGAGACGGAGAAGAACGTGAGCCCAGCTCCCAGAAGCTAACACTAGCCGACGCTAGCTGGGGGGGCGGTGGGGGAGGAGGAAGGAGGCGGCGGCTTTGGTCAGTCTCCCAGATTCTGAGTAGATATGTTGTTCTTTTTCCAGTCGTGCTCCGCCTCCGCATAGGGAGCCAGATCTGTGGTGCTAACCCGCTCACATCCAACCGTTTCTCTGCTGATCTTTGCTGCTTGTGTCGGCTTCAGCCGGGCTCCATCGTTCAGTCCAGATCCCTGCTTCCTGCTAGCGTCAGCATTAGCCTTTCCAGGCTAGCCACATGGAAACAGACTCAACATTTGGTTCACGGTCCAACACAAACGCGTCTGTTTGGATGGACGTGTTTGTCCCGGTGGAACACACAATCGTACAGTAAAGTTAAAACACGTTGAGTTTGTGAAATTTCAGCATAAATTCATCATTTTCAAACTTCAAGAAAGAAAGCTTTTATCGAACCTTTTCCCTCTTTGTTGCCAGATTTCAAATGAGTTTAAAACATAAAAAAACTGAGATTCACAAAAAAAAGTTTTCTTTGATCAACATTAGAATGTTTTGGTGCCAAATGATAAAATTAAAGAATCTGTCTGTTTAGCGTGTTTTTATTCTATTTTTCCTGCTCTTTGTTTGTGTTTATTCTGCTGAGTTATGGCTCCTCTGTCGATGGTTTTACATGAAGCACAGTTTTGTCACCATCTCACTCCTGAAGTCTCAGCAGGTCTTTGGAACCTAAAGGCTTCCTGACATCCTCACAACACACACATCTTCATTTTATTTATGTCTATATTTCATGTAAACTCGAGTTTCTTTCAGTTTTTTCCCACAGATGTAAATAAACTGTAAAAATGCTCATTTTCATATTAACGCTCACGTGTCAGATGTGTAAATAAAATGTAATAAAAATCTTGTTTCCCCTTTTTGGGCTCTTAAACATGTAAACACACACACACACACACACACATCCGGCAGTGGTCCCTTTTGCTGCCTGGTTACTCATGCTGCTTCCGCCTCTGTTGCCTCCAGGACGTCTGTCCAGGCTGGACTGACCTTTGTTCCTCTGGCTGAAGGTTCAGGGATGAAAACAGACAGAATTCCGCTGGACATTGGTGATGCAGAGCTTCACAAGCTGCCTGGAACCTGGAACTTTCCCCGTTTCTGTGTTTGCCGTTGCCTGGATGCCCCTGCTTAATTAAAGGGTAAAAGCTTAAAACGATTCAAAGTCATCAAGTGCTGAAATGAAAAAAACCCAACCAGAATCTGCGGAAGGAACAATTTTACTGCACTTACTGAGGCTGTGTGCACCTGTGACCACCAGGGGGCGCCAGACGATAAGTTGAACAGGGTTCATTTTCTTGTGTTTCCGAAATAAAAGTTACTTAAAAATTTCTTTACTGCTAAAAGTTTTTCTGGTACGTTTCCCCATGTCTGATGTTAAATTACCGTGTATTTGGTCAATTAGCTGGTCATCAAAAAGGAAACGTTTGTCTTTGAAAAAAGTGATTTGTACTTTTGTAAAAAAAATAAAAAAAAATAATTTGAAAAAAAAATTAACCAAATTAACTGTAAATTACTAATCAAGCCTATTTACTACATTTTTTATTAAAAATATACAATAAAAATACAATAGAAAAACGAATCAAAAATCTAATTTTTTTAAAGTCAAAGGTGGGAAGAAAAGCATATTTTAAAAAGGAAAATGATCCATTACATTTTCAGGGAATGAAACCTAAAAGAAATGAATATACTGCGTTGCACAGGCCAGATTTCTCAGAAAAATCATCTTAACTTTGGGTTTTGGAAAATGAATTTATAAATGACTAATGATAAAATGCTATAATAGTTCCTGAGGTAACCCAAAGGTTTTACTCGATTACTTGATGGACTGTTTGTTTCAACCTTAGAAAACAAAAGCAAATTAAACAAAAATCTGGTTTCAACCTGAACATGGCAAACGCACGCCGACAACATGCACGCCAACAACGTGCACGACAAGTGAGCAGGTATTTCTGAGGGGGGCATGGAGGGAGGAAGTACCCATGGAGGTATTTGGCAGAAGTCTGCGGTCTTTCCTGTGGAGGCGGGGCCAGAGGGGAATAAGGAGCACGGTCGCCCTGGGGGCCTCTGGGGTTTCACAGCAGGAGGCGGGGAGGTCAGGGCAGAGAAGGCGGCGTGGAGGAGCAAAGAGGAGGAGAAAAGACAGCAAGTAAATCTGTCAGCGCTAAAGAACATCAGCCGCAGAGCTTGAGTGGGTAGGGGGCGGCGCCTCTGCACGTTCACGTCCACCTTCAGTCAGGACACGGAGCTTCTCTGGGTGTGTAGCCAAGCTATGTTCTCAAGGCAGAATTAGAAAAATGCTACCACAAAGCTAAAATAACAAGGGATCCACCCAGAGTTCCCCGGTTGCACCTGTTGGAGTAAATTGGGCTCGTCCCGCCTGTGGGGACAGGAAGTCTCATCTTCTGCTCTGAACCAGGTTCTCAGAAGGGGTCCTGAAGGGGCCGTACCTTGTAGGTCCCCTTTCAGCTCTCACACACCAAACGGTGGCAGGCAGCCGGAGGGAGCACTTCTAGGCGCAGAGCTGCAATTAGACGCTTCGTTCTATGTTCAAGGCGTGTTCCGATAAGAGGGGCACCAATGAGGTCAGTGTGTAGCTGTTGTTGTGGGATTAACAAGAGTTTTAATAAAGCAAAAATGCCCCCTTCCTTATTGTGATGACCTAATGAGTGTGTCGGTGGCGCTGGGCCACATCGGTGGGAAAGTCCCAGCATTGCACCCGTCTCCCGGTGGCCCCCACCGCTGCTTTATTCTGCATCCCTGCGTTTCTCTGCACCTGCATCCACCAGTGGGGCCCCGCGGCTTCCGGACCAACGGGCCCCTCCCACCGGTGTTTGTATTCAAAGGCAGGAACCCAAAGGAGCCTTTAATTACCATAAAATGCTATCGGCATTTAGCGCTGGAACACAAAGGATGGCAACATAGAGCTCATTGAGGTTATCAACAAGGGGCCCACTGGTCAATTGGGTCATTGATTGAGATTGTTTGACAGACCCCTGGCCGGGGCCGCAGGAGAAAGCAAAGTTCAAAAATCCCCCACGGTTGAATCGAGAAGTTTGTCACAGAATCTGTTGGAAGGGGCTGTCAGGAGCGATTAGGGGGCATGAAAGGGCTCGGCGATCAAACGGGGTCTGTCCCAACACTGCACATTTAATTAGAATTTGCATGTCGTTGTTCCTGACCCTTCAGCGAGCATGATCTGATTACAAGGGTGAACAGTTAGCGCCAGGGGAAACGCGCACTGCAAAAAACATTCTTGGCGTCAGCAGACGAACAATCAGACGAATCCGATCAAACGCTCATGCTAACAGGAGGCTTTTCCCTTCATTTTTCTCCTGATGAATTCTGGGAGTTTGGTGAAGGAGGAGAGGACTCGCTGGCTCATTAATCAGGAGGCACAGCAACCTTTGACCCCAACGATGCAGGGTGACGGGACGGACAAAGAGAGCTGATTGGCCGGCAACTTGTGTGGTTGAACGTGTCATCAGTGGTCATCCCTCCTTCTGCTTTCATTGATTTTCTGCTCAAATATCACAACAATTGATATGATCTCTTTAACAGGTGCTAACCAAATGTAATATCAGACCACAATTTCACCATCCAGTGACATCATCTGTCCCGACTCTGACGCTAATCTGCGATTCCCGACCTTCCAAGTCTGAACTGCGGGTCCAGGTTTTCCACTTCTGCTCTCACTTCCTGCTTCAAAAAGCAAAGACAAACTTTCTGTTTTTGTTGCTGGAGAAAAAAGTCATTTTTCAGCAAATGTTGACATCCTAAAATCTGTGGAGATACACAAGTTTTACACTGATCTGACATGCTACATGCTATGCTACATGCTATGCTACACTAGTCTGAACCTGTACAAATACAAAAGACAGTCTCCAAAGTCTTTTTCATATTTCTGAAATGCTTTAAATGTTTTAAAAAATCACATCATTCCTCAAACACAAAACAGAAATAAAACTTGAACTCAAAGGTTCTGCAGAGTCCTAACGAGCATGTCTTTCTACATACATCCAAATTGATTGGTAAATTTTTCAGTATTCAGACCCAAACTCTCCCTGTGGTTTCAGTAAAGAAATAATTTTAGGAGGATTTGAGAGGAATGTGACAGATTTTTCCACAGATGTTTTTCAGTTAGTGCCTGAAAGTTGACTTTTCTTCTCAAATGCTGAAAAGCAGCTTCAAGAGTCTCTGACTCCACTGACCTGTGACGTGTGGTGACAGTGAACTAAAATCCACATCTGCAGACTTGATATATTCTGGAATCTTGTGGATTATCTGCGATTTCTTGATCCTTCTTTTCTGTTTTTCGTGGTGTTGCTCCCATTGAGAATTACCGGGAAACCTTCATCTTTCTGTGACCTCTGACGTCAGGCTTGGTGCCGTTGATCTGGATTCCTCGTCTCTTTCGCCTCTCGTGTTTTCCTCTCAATCACGTTTTGATTTGATGAATAAAAATGTTTCTTGTGAAAAGAAAGAACTGATGTTGACATCACGCCTCCCACTACCCCTCATGACCTTCCTTGGTTCTGGCCCGGCGTGGCCATCCTGATGAGCTCCGGGGTCAACGCTTCCTTGTTTGATTCAGTTGTTTGTTGTAAAAGTTTTCACAAGAGACAAAAGCCGGCGAGGGCCTGGGAATCACTTGATGCTGCTCATTTTCCAAATGACAAAGGTTGACGTTGGAATGACGAAAGCTGAAGTGATATGATTTCACTTGCTGGGTTTTGGTGCATGGAAGCAGAAAACGGACTCCTTGTGCTCCGCCGCGGTGTCTGTACTCCCTGAACCCTAAAATAATGAGCCTTCCCTGTTAATTACTGTCTACTCGGTCAATCATAACACAGCAGAAATACGTTTAGCATTCAGGCACAGGACAATTGACCTTGTGTGTGCCCTTCCTCACCAGCCCGCCGGCACAGGCCTTCATCCAAATTGAGGCAATTAGCCGAGAAGTGTCTTGCCCATTAAAGCAAGTGTGTCCTCACAACTACAGCAGGACGACTGTCTGTCAGCTCCTCACACACACTCAGACCTCCAAGGAAACACCTGGACAGGTGCTCAGCTAACACCTCCAGCAATTCACATCCAAATGATGCGTCCCCAACAGAAGCACACAGAGAAGACGCCAATCATGGACACTGACCTTCTTCTTCCCAGTCTTTCTACTTCCCCTCAAGGACAAACTGGTTTCCAGTAGCTTCTATTTTGCTGGAAGACTTTTCACATGGTGAGACAATAAAAATGAGCTAAGGTGGCATCAACAGCCAGGACGACAGGAACGACGCGTCTTCAACTACTTCCTGCTGTGGTTGGAGGAGCGACAAGGAAATACTAGAACATTTCTGAAGCCTCCCAGTATTTCCATGATAACGTCAGACAAAGAACTCACCTTTGAGAAGACGCAAGTCCAATCGGCGTGCGTATTGCTGATTTACTGACCAGTACAGACGGTCGTCGCGTCATCAGCAGCGTCGAGTAGAGTATAGTAGAGTATAGAGTAGAGTACAGAGTATAGAATAGAGTACAGAGAATAGAGTATAGAATAGAGCAGAGTAGAGTATAGAGTGTAGAGTATCGAGTAGAGCAGATAGAATCGTGCTCATCCTCGACTCACTGGTGCATCTGCTGAAAAAAAGATAAAGACGGATCTAAAACCTTCTTGAACAAACATCTGTGACTGATGGTCAGTCGTCATGAGAAGGACTAGAATCCATGTTTGAACAGCTGCAGATGCTGGAGGACTAGCTGGTGGGAGCAGAACAGACTCATTTTCTAAAGTTCACATTGTGTGTGCGTGTGTCTGTGTGCATGTGTGTGTGTGTATACATCTACACACTTTGGTGGCTTCTGTCCTTCACAGCCTGTCAACCATCTGGAAGCAGCTCTTGGACAGACGTTGTGGAAGGATCTGGGTTCTGGCTCCTGGTGGGTTTGGAGGGTTGGGGCAGCGGCGTGGTGACCCAGGCTGACTGTAACGCTCACCCATGTGGCGGCCTCTGGCGGCGCCCAGCAGCACGCTTGACTGGAGGCCTGAACCCACCACACTGCTGCTTCTAATCCTGTTAAGAAGGAAAGAGACAATTACTCTGCTTAGCTCCGGTTCACTGCTCAGATCCGCTCCCGCCAACTGCTCGCAGCAAAAACAGTCACCTCCACCGCCAAAGCGCCGCAGGGGGACACGCTAAAAACACGGCCAGCTCCTCCAGAGCACGCTTGTCTGAAAGTCCAAAATGAAGCTGAAACTCCACACAAACACTCATGGACTTCTGTTTTTGTGAGGACCTTTATAGGCATTAGCCAGACCCCTAACCCTAACCCCTGACCCTAACCCTAACCAACCAACTGACCCTAACCCCTGACCCTAACCAACCATCTGACCCTAACCCTAACCCCTGACCCTAACCAACCGACTGACCATAACCCTAACCCCTGACCCTAACCCCTAACCCTAACCAACCCGCTGACCATAACCAGCCAAAATGTCCTCACTTCCCAAAAATGTCCTCACTTTACTAGTAGAAAGACTATTTTGTAACTCAGTATGCAGAAAGTACAAGCGCACACACAGGTATCAGCAGTGGGGTTTCCCTCCCCACAGTCCAGGGGGATTTGGTTCCCGGGTTTTTTTCACTGACCACTGACCAGGTTTCAGATGTAAATCCCACCTTGACCTCTTGACCCTGGGACTAATTACACAAGTGCTGACTGTTAAAATTCAGCCTGAAGAGAAAGTCTGTCGTTCTGGTGGTGACGACTGTGAAGCATCAACACAACCGTTGAGCTGCTCTTCGTACCTTCAGCACGTTTAAAGCCTCAAATGACTTTTAATATCAGCGACTCTCAGCAACAATGTAGATGTTGATCAGTGAGAGTCAAACCAAGACTTTTAATCTGACTCATCAGATAATTCACACACACACACCACAGCAGCGGTGCTGGGAGGGCTCTGTCAGAGGTGCTGGTTTAACTGGTGAATGTGGGGCATTGGTTGGTGGATGCTGACACCAGTCAGGCTGCAGGTCACACCGAGCTGGTGTGTTCACACGTTGTGAAGGAGGACTGAAGTCTTTTAGTTTGACCTCTGACCTTTCATCACACCTCCAACCTCATGCTGATCATCTGAACAAACAAAATGGCCGATCAGCGCCGACACCACATTAATCATTCAGTTTGTCACATTCTGACGTTCACGTTGTTGAGTTTGACTGTGTTTGTGTGTGTGTGTGTGTGGATGAACCAGGAGACTTTCAGGCTCTCTGCTGTCACACCGAGCAGATTTTCTTCTAATGGTAAGCTGGAACGTGCCAACAAAGAGCCTGTCTCCACACCAGTGTTTTGGGCTGAAGATGCAGCCTTTCGGTTCCGTTTGTCCGCCTGTTTACACGAGAAGCCCTGAATCTGCAGCGCTACGGAAACCAACTCCAGAGGGAACATCTCGACGCCGCTGCATTGTCGTGTCAACACAACGCTGAGCGTTTGCAGCCTTTTCAGGCATTTGCACTCCAGCTGCAGGCAGTCGTCGTGGCGCGTACATAGGCGTAGAAGAAGAACTCAGAGCAGAAGTCTGGCACCACTCCCTGTCCACTGGAAACCTTTGGTGCTTGCCGTTAGAGTCTCCGTTGATGTGATCATGTGCCTCCTCATATGCATGTCTGCTTCACTACTGCCAACTACTGGCCTGGCATGAGTACTACAGCATATTGGAAACCTTTGTCCACGCAGCCATGGCCGTCTGCATGGGGAAGGGTTCTACAACGAATTCTGTAGACGATGGTGTGTAAGAGGGGCCGTAGACAAGAGGAGGAGAGCAGTATGAGAGCTAGCTTTCATCACAACTCTGCTGTCAGTCACATGATTAATGGAGCGTTCAGGGACCAACGGAAATATGAGCTCTACTCTGGTCATTTTGAGTGTGTGCAGCTTCCACAGTCCACAGAAAAAGAAGCAGATTGGGATAGATGTCAGTGTTAGCAAAAAACGGTAGGATTCTATACATGTGCACACACACACACACACACACACACACACACACACACACACACACACACGCACACAGCATGAGGTTCTTTATGTTCCTGAAGCTGTCAATCATCTGAACAAATGTACAGCAGGGGGGAGCCATCCCACAAGTAGGTGTTGTTGTTTCTTTCGCTCTTTCTTTCACACACATGCACACACGCACACACACACACCATTGTGCTTCTATGGTGGTGAGGACCTTCATAGACATGTTACCCAGCCCCTAACCCTAACCTAAACCCAAATCTAATTTTGAAAACCCTATTTTCAAAAACCGCTAACCTAAACTTTCACATAACGGAGAGATGAAGAGCTAGCCATGAAGAAGAATCAGCTGATCCACTGGGATGGTTGGGGTTAGGGTAATACATCATAAGTCCTTACAAAGACAGAAGTGCAAGGATGTGCGTGTGTGTGTGTGTGTGTTGGTGTAAATCAAGCAGAGAGGAAGCTGAGTCCTGTACTATCACAGAAACCACCTGTTACACAAATACACTCAGCTGTGTCCAACCACACACACACACACACACACAGACACACACACACACACACACACACACAGCTTCTCTTATAATGAAGGCATCACATGTTATACTGAGACAGACAGAGTAAATGGACTGGTTATACTGGGACAGTCTTATTTTGTTGTTCTGAACAAACATCTGTGTTCCGGGGCTGTGGTCAATGACCTCTTGCCCCTGGCTCAAACTTGATACCTGGCGACTAAGCTGGTGGGACCCTTGACCTGAAAGAAAAGGAAGTGGAGCACCGGTAGTCACAGCAGCCCCAGGGTTGCCTTGGGGCTCAAATCCAACGCACCTCATCTTACCGATGTTGATTCAGACGTGTTGAAATGGAGACGATCTAAGCTGCTGCACACACACACACACACACACACACACACACACACACACACACACACACACACACACACACACTTCAGAACTGGACTACTACAGTATGAATATGAAGAACAATGATGTGGTTTTAACCATCTTAACTGGCCCCCACGTTCACACCAAGACAGCTTCATCTTCTAAGATTTTCTTCAAAAGTTTACTTTCCTGATTCTGATTCTCTGAGAATAAAATAAAATACTGGTGATGACATCTTCTGTGTCTTCCCACAGAAGGTTCCCACTGATGCTCATGAATGAAGCTTCAGGAGCAGGAAGGTTCCTCCTCCTGGATGGCTGAAACAGTCACACACTCACATGAAGAGAACGAGTGTTTGATGACAGAAAAATCAAACATACCTTGGCATCAACACTCCTCCATCACCGCTTGGTTCTGGATCTCCGGGGTCACGTCCTCCCTCCTGCTGCTCGCCACAGCGTTGAGTTTCCAGGAAGAACGGTGTGAAATGTCTGACCTCTGGTCAGAAGTGATGTTACGGGGCTTCGTCCCTTCGGCGTGAAACACTGCCAGTGTTGGAAGCGTTTCATCCAAATCAGCAACGGCAACGTTTCTTTTCTTTCACACAGAACTGATGCTAGCACGCAGAAATCCTCCTGCCTGTGAATCCAGCCAGCGATCCACAGCCGGCGTCCTGGATCCACGCCGCTCTGGCACGGGGACTTCCTGCTCGGACAACCGCAGGAGCAACAGGATGAAGGGAAGAAGAGGAAAGGATGAAGGGAAGAAAAGGAACGGATGAAGGGAAGAAGAGGAAAGGATGAAGGGAAGAAAAGGAAAGGATGAAAGGAAGAACCAGAAAGGATGAAGGGAAGAAGAGGAAAGGATGAAGGGATGGAATTTGAAGTGTTGGGAGGAGAGAGCTAGTGGAGTTGTCATCAGGGACAAACGTGGTCTTCCCAAGCCCCGGCAGACTCACGAGGCTCATGAGCCTGTCAGACGGTTCCCCTCTGGGGGCCTAATCACCTCGTTTTTACCAGGAAAACCACTTTTATCAGCTTTATTGTAAAAGCTGTGGAAACATTTGAAGCCTTCATGCCTCCACTTGTCCACTGATCAGCTTCCCACACCTCTGCCTCTACCCTTCTTTCCTCTCTCTCTACCTCTTCCTCCTCTCTCTCTTCTCCATCCCCTTCATGCTGTCTCCCTGTCTCTTTCTCTCCATCTTCGTCTCCGTTTCACTGTCTGTCTGTTTTCCTCTCTTCCATCCCCTTAACCCCCTACACTCGCGCGCACACACGCGCGACTGCGCGCGAGCCTTATTAACATATGCAGACCAACGTCACGGATTGAAGGTGGATCATGTCGCGAGCCTCTATAAAGCCCTCCTCGAGCCATGCGCTGCGGGCGCACACGCGCATTAGGTTGGATTGCGTGTGTTTCTGCGCTGGATTCGCTCGGAGGTAAGAAGCAGCACGAACACACCTCGGCTTCACTTTAATCCGCATTCTTCTTCTGCTGATTTATTGGTGTTGGCAGTAAAGTGCCGGCACCGCCCGGGGGGGCGGCTTCGGCCTCGGCCATTCAAACTGTACTTGAAGGCTGATCGACAAGCCGGCGCACGTACACCTGTAAAAGTGTTTGGAATAGTTGAAAACTGCGGAGTGAAGGCGCATCCATCCATCCATCCATCCGTCCGTTCATCCATCCATCCGTTCATCAGTCCGTTCATCCATCCATCCATCCGTCCGTTCATCCATCCATCCGTTCATCCGTCCGTTAGCTTGTGTACTTTTACTCGAGTATTTGTAATAAGTAACGGTGCTCCATCCGGTACAACTTTACTCTATAAATAATATGCAAATGCACCTGTGGTCACGTGGTGGATAGGTGACGCTAGCTGGGTCGCTGGGCCATAGAGGAGAAATGCTCGGGCTCTCCTCTGTGCAGCCGCCAGGATCGGAGCTTACTTGCGCCTGATCCGTGCGTGTTTGAAGTACTTTTACTGGGCGCATGCAGGAGCGCTGGGCTCAGCCTGATTACTGTCATTATTCCGCTCTCACCGGCGGTAATAACAGCCTCCAGCGGCTCTCTGATTGGCTGCCTCCTCAGCGCCCTTCTGAGACACTTTTCCATCCATTCCAGCTGCGCTTCCTCCCCCGGACGGAGCAAAAGTTCGCTTCTTTCCCCAGGAGACTTTGCGAGCGCGGAGTTTGGAGGCGCGGGCGCACGCAGGTGGTGGGAAGCTGGGAGGAACCATGCTGGGGCTGCTGTCGGCGCTGGCCACCGCGCTCACCTCGCTGCTGGCGCCGCTGCTGCTGCTGGCGCTGACGCGGCAGCTGTGGAGCTTCCGCTGGAGCCTGACGCGCGACAGGAGGTGCGAGCTGCCGCTGCCCGAAGGCTCCATGGGCTGGCCGCTGGTCGGGGAGACCTTCCAGTGGCTCTTCCAGGTGAGAGCAGAGGAGCTCCCTCGGCTATCCGACAGTGTTGACTGTCTGGAGAGCCACAGATTCCTGCACACGCCGACCGAGCGCGACATGTGCAGACTTGACGCGTCGTGCGCAACACAAATGTTTTATCTTCTTCTTCGTCTGTCGACATGTAAACACTAGCAGCGCAAGCCTCGCGACATTTGAACTTCACATGATCATACCTGTATAATAATTATAATCATTTACAATCAAAGGAAATGCTTAGCAGAGGTCACGTGAGGGCCATCGCTGCCTCACGCGGTGGTAGCTCAGTGGTCGTCCATCTTACTGCTTGGATGGTTGACCAACTGTTATGTAACTATATTCACACATGGATGTGTTTCACATTTAATAAACGACAGAATAAACATTTAGGTTTGATGGAGCTTTCAGAGTCTAATGAAAGACTGTGGGAGGACAGAGGCCTTCAAGAGCTCCGAGCCAGAGATGAAAAGGAACCATTAGCTCTTTATCTCGCTGACCTTTGACCTGTGAAATGAAAATGTTCCACTTTTCAACTTTTCCTTCAGGGTTCAAACTTCCACATCTCGCGCAGAAAGCGCCATGGAAACGTGTTCAAGACGCACCTGCTGGGAAAGCCGCTGATCAGAGTGACGGGAGCAGAGAACATCCGCAAGATCCTGATGGGCGAACACACACTGGTGTGTACGCAGTGGCCCCACAGCACCCGCATCATCCTGGGCCCCAACACCCTGGTCAACTCCAGCGGAGAGCTGCACAAGAGGAGGAGGAAGGTGAGGGTTAGTGTGTGTATGTGTGTGTGTGTGTGTGTGAGTGAGAGTGTGTGTGTGCGTGTGAGAGTGTGTGAGAGTGTGTGTATCTGTGTGTGTGTGTGAGTGAGAGAATGTGTATGTGTGTGTGCGTGTGAGTGTGCGGGTGCGTGTGAGAGAGTCTGTGTGTGTGTGTGTGTGTGTGTGTGTGTGTGTGTGTGTGTGAGAATGTGTGTGTGTGCGTGTGAGAGTGTGTGAGAGTGTGTGTGTGTGTGAGACTGTGTGTGTGTGCGTGTGTGTGTGTGAGAGTGTGTGTGTGCGAGAGTGTGTGTGTGTGAGAGAGAGTGTGTATGTGTGTGCGTGTGTGTGTGTGCGTGTGAGTCTGTGTGTGTGTGTGTGTGTGTGTGTGTGTGTGTGAGAATGTGTGTGTGTGCGTGTGTGTGAGTGTGTGTGTGCGTGTGAGAGTGTGTGTGTGTGCATGTGTGTGTGAGAGTGTGTGTGTGTGAGAATGTGTGTGTGTGTGTGTGTGAGAATGTGTGAGTGTGTGTGTGTGTGTGTGTGAGAGTGTGTGTGTGAGTGTGAGAGTGTGTGTGTGCGAGAGTGTGTGTGTGTGTGTGTGTGAGTGAGAGAGTGTGTATGTGTGTGTGCGTGGGTCCTGTCTGACCTTTGCCCCTCCTGTAGATCCTGGCTAGGGTCTTCTCCCGCAGGGCTCTGGAGTCGTACCTGCCGCGGCTGCAGGACCTCATCAGGTGTGAAATAGCCAAGTGGTGCGCTGAGCCTGGTGCTGTGGACGTCTACAGCGCCACCAGGTGGCTGACCTTCCGCATCGCAATCGGGGTTCTGCTGGGTCTGCGTGTGGATGAGGAGCGCCTCCTTTACCTGGCTCAGGTGTTCACACAGCTGATGAGCAACCTGTTCTCCCTCCCCATCGACGCTCCGCTCAGCGGCCTACGCAAGGTGAGGCTCACCTGGAGCAGCAGACAGCTAACGCAGCAGTCAGAAGAGCTGCTGCCTGAGGGAGAAACAGTCAGAAAGAGCTGCTGCCTGAGGGAGCAGCAGTCAGAAAGAGCTGCTGCCTGAGGGAGAAACAGTCAGAAAGAGCTGCTTCCTGAGGGAGCAGGTCTGCTCTGGCTGGTTGGGTAGAGCAGCTTCCTGTGGGAACCAGGCAGGAGAGCCGGAGCTGCAGAGTCTGACCGACTGCTGCTTCTGTCAGGGCATCAAGGCCAGAGAGATCCTTCACGCCAGCATGGAGAAGATCCTCCAGGAGAAGCTGGAGCAGCAGAACCAACAGAACCAGCAGAAGCAGCAGGAACATCAGGACGCCTTCGACTACATGCTGAGCACAGCCAAGGAGCAGGGCCAGGAGATCAGCATCCAGGAGCTGAAGGTACGGCCTGGAGGAGCACACACACACACACACACACACACACACACACACACACACACGCACGCACGCGCACACGCACAGTTTTGAGGCATAAAGGTTTGTGTGTACTTTTTTGAATCATTTCCAGTCCTGATGTATGTATGTGTGTGTGTGTGTGTCTCTGTTTGTGTGTGTGTCTGTATGTATGTGTGTGTGTCTCTCTCTGTGTGTGACTGCATGTATATGTGTGTGTGTGTGTTTGTGTCTCTGTCTCTGTGTGTGTCTGTGTGTGTCTCTCTGTCTCTGTGTGTGTGTGTGTGTGTGTGTGTGTGTGTGTGTCTCTCTCTGTGTGTGACTGCATGTATATTTGTGTGTGTGTGTTTGTGTGTGTGTGTCTCTGTCTCTGTGTGTGTCTGTGTGTGTCTCTCTGTCTCTGTGTGTGTGTGTGTGTGTGTGTGTGTGTGTCTGTCTCTGTCTGTGTGTATCTGTGTGTGTGTCTGTGTGTGTCTCCGTGTGTGTGTATCTGTGTGTGTGTGTGTCTACGTGCGTGTCTCTGTGTGTGTGTATGTGTGTGTCTGTGTGTGTGTATGTGTGTGTCTGTGTGTGTGTGTGTGTGTGTGTGTCCTCCTCTCTCCAGGAGACAGCGGTGGAGCTCATCTTTGCTGCTCACTCCACTACGGCGAGCGCTGCCACCTCGTTGGTCCTCCAGCTTCTCCTACACCCAGAGGTGGTGGAGCGGCTCAGGCTGGAGCTGGAGGCCCAGAACCTGATCTCCAGCTCTGCTGCTCAGGCCCGTGTGGAGGAGGAGCGAACTGCAGACGTGAGTCTGGAGCAGCTGACCCAGCTGGGCTACCTGGACCGGGTCATCAGGGAGGTGCTGCGCTTCCTGCCGCCGGTGTCCGGAGGCTACCGCACGGTGCTGCAGACCTTTGAGCTGGACGTAAGTGGAAGCAGGAAGACCTGCAGACCTGTTGTAGAACCTGAAGCACGAGCACATTCACCATGTTTCTATCATCAGTTCTCCTTACAGCTTTTCCTGATTTTGGCCCATTTGGCTCCAAACGTTGGATCCAGGTGTGGTTCTGGAAAAGATCCGGTTTTAGTGGTAAAGTCAGAACTGCTGAGTTCAGCTCAGAGTTCTGATGACGCTGAGGTTCCTCCTCCGTCCACCTGCTGACTGACCCGACGCGTTGTGATCTTTTCACAGGGATACCAGATTCCCAAAGGCTGGAGTGTGATGTACAGCATCCGTGACACCCATGAGACCGCAGAGATCTTCCAGAACCCAGAGCTGTTTGACCCCGACCGCTTTGACCAGGACCAGCTGGAGAGCCGCTCGTCTCGCTTCAGCTACGTTCCGTTTGGCGGTGGTGTACGAAGCTGCGTGGGCAAAGAGTTAGCCCAGATCATCCTGAAGACTCTGAGCGTTGAGCTGATCGGGACGTGCACATGGACCTTAGCCTCCAAGAAGGTCCCCAGGATGCAGACTGTTCCAGTGGTGCATCCTGTAAACGGTCTGCACATGAACTTCATGTATCACAACCAGCGTTAGCCACATTCTTCAGACACCTGGGCCCATTTTTCAGAGCCCTTGAGGGTTCTGGTCTTCCAGGTCCCCATCCTGGTCCGGAGCACTTTCTCAGCTCTTCACACTTTGTCAACATTGCAACCTTTTCCCAGCTTTGACCCTGCATGCTAGCACCTTCTGCAACGCAGCGCCCTTCACTGTGAGGCATCTGAGCAGCGGGACATGGCTTTGACCTTTGACCTTCAGTCCCTCTGTCTCCTCTAGTGTCTCAACGTATTATTACCCTGCTGATGTGAATTAGCTGGACAAAACTGCAGTACGACCATGGCGAGCCCCGACTGACCCTCAGGTCAGCTCGGAACAACTGCTCACCTGGAAACTCTTCAGACTATTGGGACCTGGATGAAGAAGCAGCACAGACTCACCAGGAGCAACCACGCTGAGCATTCGCCTGAAAACGTTCAAGTCTTCAGTTGTCCGTTTATGTTTCATCCTTTGTGAAGGGCCTTTGAGCAAGACACTGCAAGTGGACTCAGTCTCTGTAGAGAAATGCAAACTTTAACATCAGAAGCCTTCAAAGGGTTGAATATGAATGTAGCAGAGCTTCAGAGCTATGTCCTTCACACCCTGTTGTTCCCTCAAATGAAGAAGCTGTAAAGAAGCTGCATGTTTGAAGTTGACTATTTGTTTGAGTCCTTTTGCAGACACGAAGCTCTTGTTGGCAGCTGCTTCCCTCACTGCTAGAAGGTAGAGGTGTGTAGATCCTCACTGCTAGAAGGTAGAGGTGTGTAGATCCTCACTGCTAGAAGGTAGAGGTGTGTAGCACCTCACTGCTAGAAGGTAGAGGTGTGTAGATCCTCACTGCTAGAAGGTAGAGGTGTGTAGCGTCTCACTGCTAGAAGGTAGAGGTGTGTAGATCCTCACTGCTAGAAGGTAGAGGTGTGTAGATCCTCACGGCTAGAAGATAGAGGTGTGTAGATCCTCACTGCTAGAAAGTAGAGGTGTGTAGATCCTCACTGCTAGAAGGTAGAGGTGTGTAGATCCTCACGGCTAGAAGGTAGAGGTGTGTAGATCCTCACTGCTAGAAGGCAGAGGTGTGTAGATCCTCACTGCTAGAAGGTAGAGGTGTGTAGATCCTTACGGCTAGAAGGTAGAGGTGTGTAGATCCTCAAGGCTAGAAGGTAGAGGTGTGTAGACTCAGCGTGTCCTGATCAGCTTTGGACTCCTAGTGATGTTTGATGAATTGCTCTGATGGAAGGAGATTGCACGTGTAGGGACGCTCCATGAAACAACAACATCGTCATGACTTGTTGTTCTGTGTCATATATTCTTTATACATGTTTTGCATTATTCTTAATAAAGTGTCCATTTGTAACGCTTGAAGTAGGAACATAAAAGACTGTACTTCTCATTTGCATTTTGAAGTTCTTCAATCTGCTTGACTCTCAGAGGTTCTGCTGGGATGAAACCAGTCCAGCTCAGGTTACTCCCAGTCTCTTTCCTCCATATGAAGATGAGCACTCCTGCCGCTGAAGCCTGAAACGGAGCTTTCCTGTTGCTGGTGCAGGAAGTTTTAGTCCCAGCCTGGATCTGATTTCGGACTTTGTGAACGGTGTTATGCTAACAGACGCTGCATAAAGTCCAAATGTGTAAGTGCACTGATTCAGGCTGCGTTTTCTCTCCTGCCACGCATCAGCAGGTTCTCTTCTACAGCACAAAGACCCACAGCCCCATTGTTGCTAGCATTAGCGCTGCTGATGATTACACAGAGGGACAGTAGTAAATAGCGTTCCTGTCGTAAGAGCGCTGCTGGCCTCAGCGCCATGGGTACCGCCGGGTCAGGGTTCAGGCCAGCGCTCAGGGCATCGTTTAGGTCAGCAGGCATTCGCAGCCTCCACCTGACTGCTGCCATTCACAGAGAATGGGGTGAAGCTATGTGGCAGAAAATTAATTGGACACAAACAGCCTGGCCTAATTATGTCCACTGCAGGGCCCTGTAGCAGCGCCAAGGTCGTTATCTGATGGACGCTCAGTCACTGTGAATTCAGCGACGTTTTGAACCAGAGTTCACTCTCGCTGTAGGTCAGCAGCCGGTCAGCATGGAAGAGCGCATGGGAACCAAAGAGACGAGGCAACACTCGTTTCTGACGGTTATACAAGAGTGGAGCACCAACTCTCCAGCTCCCCCTACAGGCTCAAAGCTGCAGCAGAGGCCATGTTGGACTCAGAAGCTCCGGTTGTTGAAGGAAGTCAGTTGTGAGATGGACCCGCTGGAACCTGAGCAGATTGAAATGGAGCAGCAACCTTCCTGTCATCCCTCTGGAGGCTTCGCAGAGTTCCTGGAGATCTGCACTTTTACCACAGAGATGATTTTCCACCGGCTGAAGATTTTGGAATAGATGTCAGAGTGAGCTTGAGTGATCCTCTGGGGCTTTCTGGAGCTGGCAACGTCGTGCCCCAGCAGGGGCCGCGACCTATAAAGTGCTTCTATTCTCCTATAAACATTAGCTGGGGTCTTTTCTAGAAAGTGGTGAAGACACTTTATCTCCAGATGAGCCAAACCACTTGAACAAAAAGAGTGAAATGGGACTGGAAAGATTTTCAGAACTGGTTCTGGTCAATTTCTATGAAAACGCTGATTCTGTTCAGGACAAAGCCAACAGCAGTCGGAGGAGGTGGAGAAGGACAAGTGGTTGGGACTGATAATTGCCACGTTTGTCAGACAACATCTGTTCCCTCAACATTCCAGCCAGGAGGATGACCTAAAAACCGCCCCAAGAGTTCCGAGTCAGACACGGCCAAGCCACAAGGTCATTGCGAGAGCTTCAGGAGTTTATGTTCATGTTCCCTGAAGGTCACAATATCACCTCTTGTCTGGTGTCCTTGACCAAGGCTGGTTCCCCCCAGGTTGGCCATGACCACGGTGAATTGACCTGACCACAAAATGGCTTTAGAATTTCAATTCAGGAAACTTTGCACTTCACAATTCTGAATGTTTTTTTCCAGACTTTTCACATTCAGGACTGAGATATTAGCAAAAAAACTCTGGGATATTAGCAAAAACCTCTGAGATGTTAGCAAAAACCTCTGAGATGTTAGCAAAAATCTCTGAGATATTAGCAAAAACACACACCCTACACACCACCCCCCACCCCCCACACACACAGGGTCATGGTGGGGTCTGGGCCACATTCCTCTTTGCTCTCTGTGTTGATACGTCTGTGGCGGTGCTGGTCGGCTGTCTGGGCTCCCAGTCTGCAAATCCAAACATGGAGGTCAGGACCTGGGCGAGTTTGTTCTGAGGCGAGATAGGTGTCACGGTGGAGGCCCACAGGAAAACACCACCGGCTCAGGAATGACAACAAGCACGCTCGCGCTGTTGTTCACAGTAATTTGCTGGTGCTTTGCTGAAGCCAGGGCCTGAGCTCACAACGCCCGACAGTTAATTGGCTCAGTGCTGCTTTTTTCCTTTTTATCTGCTTTATTTGTCCCCCAACGAAGCGACGGCGAAGAGGCAAAGCCAGTCAGTTCACAGTCCTGTTTTAATAGCGTCCTTTCATCAGCTTGAAATTGTTGAGTTTGGCAGTCGTAATTCAGGGATCATCTTCAGACAACAACGAACCGACGTGAAAACACAAAAGGACACGAACTCACGTTCATCCCGCCAGCTTCGATGTAACCGAGGGACTGCTGCAAACCAAACGAGATCCTCTCCAAACCTTTTCTTCAGAAGCCTGACAGATAATGAATCAAAGTGAATCAAATGATCAAAGTTCCTTTGTTAACTACAAACATACAGGAACCTGTACACACGCTAAGAACATACAGACACACACCCTTTCTGCAGAAACATGCTAGCTAAATCCAGACAACCTCACCGGAACAGTGTGAACTTGCTCAGAGTGAAGATGCAACAAAGCCAATCTACACTGTCAGCATCTTCCTTCTAAGCATCTTGTTTGGAGGAGACCAAGAAGGGCTCATCACGTGATCAGTAGCATGCATCCCTGCAGTGGAGCCTGGTGGGGCAGCATCGAGCTGCTGGTCAGGGCTGAGGGACAACTGCACAGAGAACACGTCAGTGACATACAAGATAACCTGATCCAGAGGCCTCAGGACCTCAGACGGGGCCTCAGGTTCACCTCCAACAAGAGCCTAAAGAACCAGGAGCCTAAAGACAACACAGAAGAGCCTGGGGGCCATGGGTTAAAACGCACAGAGAGAAGCCAGTAACTACATACAGACTAGACCGGATACGCAGGTTCGATAATATTGGGCAGTAGTCTGATGGCGACACCTGCTGGTCACAAGTGCCATCACACCTTGACCTTCAGCACTGCGCTGCCTGTTGTTGGTTCTGCTGACTGACTGATGGTTGGACTGGTTCAGAGAGAACCAGTGTGTATCTGCAGAGGGTCATTTACGAGTGTCGCGCATGAGAAAAGAAGACAAAGGGTTTTTTATTTTCATTCATTTCTCTTCTTCCCTTTTTCCGGCTACAAACGTCAACAAAAGTGTGTTTTTATCAGTTGTTTGTACTGTGATGGAATTGGTTACTCCTGTCTGAGGAAAACACTACTGCAATTAAGAACTGAAAAACTTCCCAATATTCTCAACACTGTTGCTGCAGTTAAGAGAAAAAACACCAAAAACTGTAAAAATACTCTGAAAAGCTTCTAGAGTGAGGTTAGCAGGAAAAAAATGGTAACCATGGTAACAAGGAAAGAAACTCCTGCTGAAAGCATCTTTGTCCAACTGTCACTCTCTCTCTGTCTTTCTCACACACACACACACACACACACACACACACACACACACACACACACACACACACACACACACACTTATTCAGTCAGAGAGTGAGGGAGGGTTCCTAACCCTGGGGGCCACTCTTCATTCTTCACTCCCCCTCCTCCTCCGTCCTCACAGCTGAGGAAGCAGCGGAAGCGTCACATGGTGAGAACTCTGAGCTTCTCTTTAATCAGATATTCATAGAAACACCTTCTTCATTACTGATTTTTTCATGCAGCTTGTAAAAGTTTATAGCTCTTAAACCTAAAGCCAGAATTAAGAGAAGCACAAACGGATGTAAAAGCTGTGAAAGTGAGGACGTGTGTCCACGTGGGGACGTGTGTCCACGTGGACTTTTTCTGCTCTTTTGTTGAGGCTCTTCAGGCTCTTCAACTACTGAATTCTTCATCCATCCTTCGAAGTACTAGAATCTTCTTGTCTTTTCTCCTGAAATGTTAGTTTCAGAGGTAAGAACATCTTGGTCCCTGCCCCCCGCCACCATGAACATCCAGTTGTGTGGGTGCATCTTCATCCTCCTCCTCTTCCTCCCTGGGATCACCACCACAAAGCTGCAGCCTCCCTCAGCTTCTCTGCAGGCCAAGACAAAGTCTTCCGTCAGCGTCTCCGGAGACCTGACCACGGAGGGGGGCCATAGCTGCTCCTGGCAAACACCTGGCGACCACCTGCTCTGCCTGCTGGTGAGCTGCACATCACCAACAGCCGGTCAGCAGCAGAGGTGAGGGCTGAGACGGAACAGCTCAATACTTATCCTTATTTAAGTTCAGGAGCGGAGAAGTTTGATTGTTTCTGCCTGTCAGTGTTTGCTTGATCAGGAGGTCTCATCCTTGTTCCTGATGGGTTCCTCCCTCAGCTCCTGGTGCCGGTATGCCGGGAAGCCCCGCCCCTGCCCGGCAGACGGTGTCAAATTGATCCAATACTGGAAGCAACTGGTGGGAGAGTTGAAGAAGAGGCAGAACGCCTCCAAAGGAGAAAAGGTCCTGAGGGCCAAAACCTGCAAGAAGGTCAGCACCGAGGCCCACATGAAGCTGACGCATAGTAGTGACGAGGAGGTGAGGAAGAGAAAGAACAGACCTCAACGTGGTGGCAAAGTGATGGCAGCTGGGGAGAAGGTGGAGGTGATGACCATGAGCACGTCCAAAGAAAGAGCGAAGACTGACCTGGAGCCGGTGCAGACATTCTGCAGCGAGGGCTGGAGCTCCGTCTGCTCCTTCTTCCTCACTCTTCTTCAGGCTCCAGGAAGTATCTGAAATCTAGAAAAACATCTTCCAGCAGGAACGTTTGGAACTTTTGGGAAGCTGGGTTTGATCATGCAAATTCCTCAAGAATCTTCAGTTCTGATTCTGTTTAGAAGACTTTGGGCCTCAGATGTTAAACAGCTGTTCACTCACATTTGATTCATTTCTGATTTTCTATCGAGTTTTTTGAATTCTCTTTAAATGTATGTTCTACTTTTCTTTGGTTATTTTGAACTAAAATTATTCCTGATAAATTGTCTTTTTAAAAATGTCAACGTTCAGTTATTTATGAGAGGAAAGGTGTATTTTGTTCTTTCCTCCGCCAATGCAGGTCATGTGACAGCCGGCCTTTATCTCAGCTGAAAAGAGCTGAAGGTGTTTTAATGAAAGCTTCAGGAACCGTTGCTGAGGGCTAAAGAACAGACGATTATCTTGGTGATGTTCTGGCTTCTGGGTGGATTTTGACCTTTGGTCTGCCTGTATGTCTACTAATCTACAGGTGGAAGGCCCCATATGTGAGGAGATGAGCTGCTGGTGGAGGTCCCAGCTCTCCCAGCGCTTTCTAGTTTTTAAAGTGATCATTTACTTCCAAAATTAATGAAACAATTCATTCAACCACAGCATCAGGTTTAGATTAATCTGGGATCTCTGGAATTTGCAATAATGCTGCTGAGGAATTGTAATATTTACAGGAATCTAAAGCAGTGTAGATTTTTGGGCTGGTTTTTCCACCTGGTTTGATCGTAAACCTTCGCTCAGGCTGTCCTGGTCCAATCAGCATGCAGTAACGGCAGATGGCCAGCAGGGGGCCGTCAAGCTCCAGAAACAGTAGCTGAGACCTTTTTGCCATGAGCTCACAGCGGGTTGTCTCCTCCTCACTGAGTTCTGCCTTTCTTTCTATCTGATTGGTTGGCAAGATTTCCACTTATTTGCCCATTGGCTGTGTGGAGAAACCATGTGACCCAGATATACAAATAGGTGTGTGTGGCAGTGGAAATCCCAGGGTGCTGAGCAACTTGGGCACAGAAAGACACGAATTGATTGAAGAACAGAGGGATGAACAAGGGGGAGTGAAGAGGGGCTGCGGTCCTGTCAGACGCTCTCAGGTCCTGTCCTCTGCTCCACGAGTGCTCCAGGTCAGACTCGGCTTTGCTGCCAAACACGTTGCTTTCTAGGGAAGTTTGCTGGGACAAGTCTAAAAAGTGTCGTCTCTTCCTGCGTCTCATGGCAGCGTCCTCAGTCCGGTCAGCCATGCCCGGCCCCATGATGCTGATGGAGTTCTACATCAGCAGCTCTCCGCCTCCTCTGCACGCGTTCCTCGGCCCGTATGAGGAGCTGCAGAAGGCCAAGAAGCGGGTGGGGACCTGCAGGTACCAGCAGCAGCTGTATAAGCCTCTGCGGCCGTGCCTCAGCAGCCAGCCACAGGCGGAGGCTGGCCATGGTGGAGGCCATGGTGGAGGCCATAGCCATAGTGGAGGCCAGCCCTGTGTGGGCTGGGCGGCCAGCAGGAAGGCTGCCAAGAAGAAGGTGGTGTTTGCGGACTCGAAGGGCATGTCCCTCACCGCCATACACGTCTTCTCCAGCTTCGACGAGGAAGGCTTCAGGAACAGGCCTGGGGGCGCTGACGAGCTTCAGTTCGCCATGAACGACCTGGAAGCTGCCACGCTGGACCTCAAGACCAGCTTTGAGCGCAGCCTCCTGCTGGACTTCCAGCAGCCCTCAGCTGACTACCTGGGCTTCCGGAACCGCTTGATCCAGAACTTGGTGTGCCTGGAAAACTGCTCGCTGCAGCAGCGCTTGCTGACTGGCACCGTCAAGGTCCGCAATGTTGGCTTCCAGAAGTGGGTGCGGCTTCGAGCCACCTTTGACTCATGGGCCAGCTTCACCGATGTGGACTGTACCTTTCTGAACAACGTCTACAGCTGCCAGGACACAGACACTTTTGCTTTTGTCCTGGAGCTTCCCAACTCCATCCTGCCACAACACCGGGTTGAGTTCTGCATATGCTACCAGGTCCAGGACCAGACCTTCTGGGACAACAACGACGGCAAGAATTACACGCTGAAACATACGGGCTGGATGGGCGAAGAGCCGAGGGTCCTTCAGGAGGACAGGAACTTGGAAGGCACAGGCCTGAAGCTGCTGGAGATGGAATTTGACCAGTTTGGCAGTCCACGTACGTCCAGCGGGCAGTTCCCTGGCTGGCAGAGCTGGGGATGCATCGATAGCACAGTTCCTTACTGGTGAAGAGATCACCGCTGATGGGACGGGCTGTTCCCAGACGGGCTGGTCCCACACCGGCTGGTCCCAAAAGGGCTGGTCCCAGTCAGAACCGAGGAAAAGCCACTCACCCGGGAGGGTCCCAATCATGGACGTGTTAATATTCTGCAAACCTGAACTTCCTGAATGTTGAAATTTAAAGTTCAAACTGTTGCTGATCTGAATCTGAAGCAGGAAGTAAGGCGTGATGATGATTGTTGTGTTGGCAATCGTTGCCAGTCTGACGCTCACATGTCCCATCTTGCTGTGCGTCACATATTTCAGTTGTCTTCGCTAAAGGAGGCTTAAAGTTGGGAACATCTGTTTGGAATGCACTGATGAAGATGATGATGCTTCTCAGAACAGCTGATTCACTTCTGAGGAATAAAAAACTTCTCACTCTTATGTAAAAACTTGACGGTTGAACTTGATGTTGACAGATGTGTCACAAGAAAAACTCTGCTTGTGATTGGCTGCCTGAAGGGAGGGAGGAGCCAATATTTCTGCTCCGCTTTCCTTGTCTGAGAGCATGGAAGCGGGGAGTTCTTTTTTCTGGAAAAACTCTGTTATATTTGTGCTGCCGTCATCTTTTCTTTTGCTGCTGTGTGAATGATGAGGGGACAAAGAAGCCGTGTGTTCAATAAACATGCGTTTCACGGCCTCCAACCCGATTCAGGCAAACTCATTTCCTTCACTTTAACACGCATCAACGCTAACGACTGATAGGGGAGGAGGCATCGCCATGGGACTCCACTATAAATGCAATGAGGGGGTGGGGGTCATGTGACATCGGTCCAAATGGGGCCGTTCTGTCTTTACAGCAACAAGAAAATCTCAGCTTTTGCTGCTCCTGTTCGGATCCGTCTGGTTCAGGTGAGATAATCGATGAAACCACGACCACCTTCCTGGGCCAGGGTCAGCTCAAAAACCTCAGCTTCACGGTCCACAGAGGAACGCTCACTTCCTTTAGGACGCTGCCATAAAGGAAGCGCCCGGGGCTGAAGCAGCTGCTAAACACCTCTCCCTCTTTTGCTTTTCTTTTTCCTCTGAGTCCAACAAAAAAACAGACAACTACACTGTTGCTCCGAGAAAAACTTTTAGTTTGGACACTCACACCCAGACTTCCAGCAGTAAGACCAGCAGGTCATAACCAGCCGGTAACAACCAGCAGGTAAGACCAGCAGGTCATAACCAGCCGGTTAACAACCAGCAGGTAACAACCAGCAGGTAAGACCAGCAGGTCATAACCAGCAGGAAACAACCAGCAGGTCATAACCAGCCGGTAACAACCGAAGCCAGTTTAAAGCCAGTCAGGCTCTGCTATTGGCTGCTGGTGCTGGTGTGTCGTTCAGCTTCCTCAGAGCTGTTAATCATGTCAAACATTAACGGAAACGATCGACCCAGTGAAAGAAACAATGATGCAACCTTGATGTGAAGATCCAACAGGAAGATAAAAGCGTCACAAGAGCAGAATCAGGTATGTGTGTGTGTGTGTGTATGTCTGTTAATGCATACAGGCTACTGGTGCTAACAGGTCAAATCACTGTTATGTGTTGTGTAACTAAAATACACAAATATAAAGCAAACATGAAAACAGATAGGAATTTCCTTGTTGGTAATAATATTTCAGTGATGAAACGTAGATGTGGCAACTCTGGAAAGATCACAATCAGCAGATCTGGGTCAACTGTTCAGTTTGCCTGGATAAGTTAAGTCTTCAGAAAAAACCAGAGTGTGAGTCAGAATGACACAACAGTGCCTGTATTTATTCCCCCTTTCATCAGAAGGCAGCATTCCAACCTTCCTGAGTCAAGACAACATGCCGAACAGCCAGGACGTGCCTGAGACGGCAAAAAGACTGTCGACATGATTGCACGCACACACACCCAGACACACACACATAGTCAAGAGAGACTATTTTAACTGTGTGACAACTAACCAGGAGAATGACAAGAGACCGCTGCTTGTGAGCTCCGATGGGGAAAACAACAAATACTGTACAATATGAAATCAAATGGCAGGAAACCAAATGTAAAAAGTGGCCTGAAATTCTGGCCATAAGAAAGCACGTTCCAGAAATGTCACTTCCTGTTTCCTAGTGATGTCAGCCCCTTATGAGTTCAGATAAAGATGCTTAAAGTCCATAAACACACAACTCTGAGGTCTAATCCACCAAATTTAGTAGGCCACACGACATGCTGAAGGTAAACAGGTCAAAAGGTCAACAGTAGAGGCAAAGGTTCCTCTAAGGTTCCCCACATTCCTGAATGGATCCTGGAATCTTTAGACTTTAGCCTAGTTTTTAGGTTTTGTTTGCTAACAGAAGAAAACTGATGTAAATGTTGCTCCATGGCATAAGTTCAGATCCTTTTTTTTCTAAGCTCATTCAGATTGTGAAGCTCTCCTAAGAATGTGGGTCATCGTACCAGAGACTCCAGAGCCAAGCATGTCCCACAGCTACCATTTGGCCCCCTCGTAGAATACTGTGGGTGATCAAACTGAGTGAAGGACGAACCTGCACTGACCAACACAACAAGCGTGATCATATTCAGGATTTTCTCTAAATCCATCAAAAGAAGCCAACAGCTGCACCAGAAATACGACCTTACAAATATAAAACATACATATGTAACATCTGCTTCGGGCTGATTTTGGACAGACGGGCCTGAGAAATAACAGTTTAATAAGCAGCACTGAGCAACTCTGAGCTTCTGACTTCAGCTGAGGGACTGAAACAGGAACGATTTCAAACAAAAAGTGTTTCCTCATCTCACCAAACACAGTCAGACTGGCTGATCAGCCCAGACAAACAGTTCACCGTTTACTCAGCTGAGGAGATTTCAAAAGCTCCATAAAAACAAAAAACAAAAAGAAAGTGGTGGCAAAGTGTCCCAATGTCAAAGTCAGCTAAGACATTCTTTGTCCCTCGTGAACCTCCAGGTCACACAAAGGTCAGTGGTGGATTTCAGCATGTTCCTGTCCACACCTTTAGAGTCAGCCAGCATAGGAAAATACTTTTCTTCATCGCAGACCTGGGAAATTCACTCGTTACAGCATCAACATGTGCAGCTAGGAAGTACAAAAAAAAGAAAAAGAAATGTGCAACATGAGAAAAATGTGCAGCCTTCCTGATCAGTTTGTTCAGTCTGTTGGGGTTGCTGGTTCAGATGCTTCCTCCCCAGCAGACCACAGCAAACAACAGGCTGGCAACAACAGCCTGGTAGAGAATATCCAGCATCCTGCTGCACACCGAAGGTATCTCAGCTTCCTCAGGAAGGAGAGTCTGCTCATCTCCTTCCTGTATCCAGCCTCGGTGTTGGCCTTCAGTCTCAGTCTGCTGTGGATGTGCACGCCCAGGTACCTCTAGTCCTCCACCACCTCCATGACCTCTCCCAGGATGCTCAGGGGCTGTGTGGCCGTCCTCTTCTTCCTGAAGTCAGTCACCATCTCCCTGGTCTTGGCCATGTTCAGCAACAGGTGGTTCCTCCCAGACCACTCCACAAAGTCCCTCACCAGTGCTCTGAAGTCCTCCTCCAGTCCACCACTGATACACCCGACTACTGCAGTCATCAGAGAACTTCTGCAGGTGGGCCCACTCACAGTTGGGCTGAAAGTCTGAGGTGGATAGTGAACAGGAATGGAGCCAGCACAGACCCCTGCGGTGCTCCCACATCACTCACCACCACATCGGACAGCGCAGCACCAAGACGGACAAACTGCGGCCTATGTGTCAGGTAGTCAGTAACCCAGGAGAGCGTGGCTGAGTCACCCATCATGGCGTGCAGCTTCTCCCCCAGAGAGAGTGGCTGGATGGTGGGGAGTGCTCTGGAGAAAGCAGAGAAGGTGATTCTCTGTGTGCAGCCAGCTCCTTCCAGGTGTGGATCCAGGTGTGAGTGAGCTCCGCAGCAGGGAATATTTTACTATTATTACAATACACTCAGAACTATTTGAGATCTGTTTCCCAGGTCAGGAGTGCTTTCCTGTTTTCACTGTGTTGGCACAAGCAAAAGGGCTTGACTTTCAGTGTCAACAACACACCCCCTAAAAGACAGTCTCACCTCCACCACGGGCCAGTCAGGTGGTGCAACAGTCAGCAAGAAGCTAAAGGTGGTCAACAACACAACAAATACTGCAGGTCAGCGTCCTCGCCGGTCATGTGACTGCAGGTCAGCAGCTCAAAGTGAGTTAGTGCTAACAGAGGAGAGAGACAGAGGAGAGAGACGGGGAGAGAGGGAAAGAGAAGGAAAGGAGGGAGAGGAGGAAAGGATAGCAGGAAGAAGAGTAGAGGATGGGGAGGAGAGAAGGAAAAGAGAGGACAGGAGAGGAGGACTATCTGTGGGTTACTGAATGACAGTTGTAACCCTGACCCACATTAGGTCTTTGCTGGACGGCTGATAAGACTTGTCCTCTGCTCCTCTGGCTGCTGGCCGAGTTCACGCTGATCTCCGGATGAAGGCAACTGGAGGAGACATGAAGCAGCAGAAGGCTGGTGCACGTTGAGTGTTTGCTGACGTTGTCAGGACGACAGTGACAAATGTCAGGGTGTTTGGAAGAAGTGTTCTTCAGAATTTTTTATTGGCTGTTGAATTATATGGAGGCCAGGAGTAGTGCACTGCCCCCTGGAGGCTGGCTTTAGTATAATCCACATACCCTGGGAGCAAACGTCTCATTTTTCTATTTCATTTAACATTCTCTCATCGAGACATCCTGACTGCTGGTAGATCAGCTTCATGAGGTGAAAGAAAATGAAGATACGTTAAAAATGATCTGTCCACTCATCTGTCAATGAAAAGAACAAATGTCCAACATCAACATGTAGAACTGCTCTGATCCAACTACACTTTTAAACAGAATTTAAATCTTCTGTAGCAGGATTTTGTTTTCTTACAATAAAACAGACCTCAGCAAAACAAGCAGCAAAGAAAATAGTCAATAAAGTCAGCTGAAAGCAGCTTTAAAGATTCTCCATCTAGGTGTCATCTAATCACCATGTGAATGATCGATCTAGATCTCTATTTCTGTGCGTGCATCTCTCTAGCTCGTCTTCTAATATTCCTTTCATGCTAGCAGCCTCAGCACCAGCAGACACTCCTTTGGAGTGTTTTATCAGTAAAGCAAAGAAAAAAATGAGCGCGTGGTCTTGGTGAGGAAAAGTTCCTGCCAGCACTGCTGGGACCTTTTTCGCTTATCCAGAACTGATCCTCACGCTCTCCTCAGCTTTTGGTCCAGCTTGTGGTTGCTCCAGGTCAAAGTTGCTCTTTTCATCTGTGATGGAAGGAACACAAACTGTTGGCTCCTCCTCCTGCTCGGCTCCAGATCATGGACCAGTGGCTTTGGGAGGCGGGCTGGAGGGGCCGTGTGGGTCACTCGAGGCCAAAGCCTTCAGAGTTGGAGATAGCGATGGTCAGCTTCACTTTGAGTTCCTTCCTGCTCCGATAGGGAGGCAGACAGATCCGATTGAAGCAAGTGTGAGAAACTGGCAACCTGTGAAGACACGGCGACGATAATGAGAGGGAGCCATCAAATTTCTGTTCTGCTGCCCCAGAGAATGTCTCTGCTCTCTGAGCGCGACCCTGCACACGTCAATTCATCTGCTGCAACTGTGGGACAACTTCAGACGCTTGAACATGCATGTTCACGTCTCAGCGTCTTCACCAACCACCCGAAGAAGCAGCACAGCTGCTGGCAGGAACCTTGTGAGGCGTTTGTGGGACACTGACAGCTGCAGAAGAGTTCCTCTCCAACACGAGCTCGTCGGTACACCAAAAGCATCTCACCTTATCGTTCTGCCCCGAACCTTCTGGGAGGGGCCAAGAACCAACATCAACAACCACCCGGTCCAAGCCCGTCACTGATGGCAGAAACTGGAAGAACCTTTCTTCTGGAGGTGCTGAAGATCATTTCTCACCCAGCTTAAAGACCTTTCAGTCCACCTTAAAAGATGCTTAGATGAGCTCTTGTTGGACCTTTTTCTGAGGGTTTGTGTCAGGTACTCGTGAATAAACCTGACGGGAGCAGATTCCAGTTCAAACTTCACTGAACAAGTTGAGACATTTTTATTTTGCTTCTATGAAGTTGAAATTCAGAGCAACGCTCCTTTCTATTCACACAACAAATATTTAAGAAGGTTGTGCAGAAATGGGAGATTTCTGAATGTTGAAGAGTGTTGATGAATCGGTGAAACCATGAAAGTCAGACAGCAAACCAAAGGATGAGTATGATGTGAGCAGACAGCAAACAGTCTGTCATGTTCAGGCCTGAGCAGAAGCATCTGAAATCCTACCAGTCAGTGTGAACGTCCATCCTCGAGATTCTGAAGCTCAGATTAGATGTTCCTCCAACAGGAACACGATCACTTCCAGTAGTGAAATGAAGCAGCTTCTTCTGTAGCTCCAACGGGAACGCCAGCACCACATCCCAGAAGAACCTGCTTCCACCAACACGAGCGCAAAACACACAGTCACACTTCAAGCAGACATCTTTTAAACGGGCGTCTGATGTTCATCTACATTCCCAGCATGGAAGAAATTACGACAAAAATAAAGACACAAAGTTTAATAACCTTTCCAAAATGAATGTCAGACTGCAGAAAGTCTGAGTGTTTAGAGACGACTGAGCTCAGAAAACAACAGGAAGCTTTGATCATCCTGACAGATCTGAATCCGTCAACGACTCCGAGCAGAAACATGAGCAGAATGAGAGTGAGCTCTGAAGACAAACAGGACCGAAACAGGTCCTCCAGTGACCCAGCAGCCGGCCAGCAATCCTCTACCAGCTCCACCCTAGATCAGCTGGATCCTGGCAACAAACCTGGATCCTAGCAACAAAACCTGGATCCTTGCAAAAAAAACCTGGATCCTGGAAACAAAACCTGGATCCTAGTAACAAAACCTGGATCCTGGCAACAAAACCTGGATCCTAGCAACATAACCCATATCCTGGCAACAAAACCTGGTTCCTAGCAACAAAACCAACATCCTGGCAACAAAACTTGGATCCTGATAATAAAACCTGGTTCCAAGCAACAAAACCCACCTTCTGGCAACAAACCTGGATCCTAGCAACAAAACCTGGATCATGGCAAAAAAAAAAAAACCTGGATCCTGGAAACAAAACCTGGATCCTAGCAACAAAACCCACATCCTGGCAACAAAACCTGGCTCCTACCATCAAACCTAGATCCTGGCAACAAATCATGGATCCTGGCAACAAAACCCAGATCCTAGCAACAAAATCTGGGCTGAACCCAAATACAAGTATCTTCCATAGGTGCTGGTGTTCAACCCTGTAAAAACCTTACTTACATAGCTGGGGAAGAGGGTGTGTCCTAACCCGTTGGGCCAGAAACTTGAAAAAGCTCCAATTCTTTAGGGGCTGCAGTTCTGCTTTCTTTGGGAGCAGTGTTGGCGTCACAGCCCTCCTAAAGGACCACTCTGGAAACACTCCTGAAGCACCTCCAGCATAGCCTTGCCCACCAGCGGCCAAAACGCCGTAAAACAGCCATCTGGGATGTCTTGGATACCTGGAGCCTTGCCATTAGCCAGGCTCAGCAGGGCAACATGAAGCTTGTCCAGAGTCAGGTCACCTGGATCCTAGCAACCCTAACCCTAACCCCAACCCCAACCCCAAGCCTAACTCCAACCCGATGATTCCCCCCTCCCCCCGAGGGACAGAAAGGCTGCATCCAGCTCTGGATCCTCCACCAACTGCCTTTTAAAAAGGTGTCTTCAGAGGGTGGCAGGCAGTGGATAACCTTCCTCTGACCATTCCGCTCTCCAAGGAGGAAGGGGGGCATCCAACATGGAGGTGTGGCTAAAACGTGAGCGAATCAAAGACTGAAGGTTGTTCCAGACTTCACAAGAACACAAGACTTTCATGCTGTCTAGGTTTCACCAACAAGAACAAACTTGGTTCCGTCCAGAAGATTTCATACATCTGGAACACAAACCCCGCCCCCTGCAGCTCCGAGCTCTTCATCCTGCACAGCTTCTGAGTGTGTAACAGCCTCAAGTTTGAGGGTTGCGGACATGTCAGCTGATGCTGGTGAACAGGAAGTAAGTGTATTTTACCGAACGGTGGCGTCCGTCTTACTGTAACCTTCGTACTGAGCGCTGTGCTGCAGAGTGCTCATATCAAGTTCTGGACTTCCACACACCAACATCTCCACCTCTTCTGGCCGCAGCAACTGCAAGAAAACAGAAGTAACGGAGAGCAAAGACAGTTGGGTGGGGAACAGTTAAAGCTAAACTTCCAGACAAAAATGGCTGCATGACTACAGTCAGAATGGTTGAAAAATGAAGAATTCTGAGCAGAAGAGATGAAAAAATAAAAGAGGAGCATGATGACTGAGGATGGCTTCTGCCCGGAGGGAAATCAGTGGTTCAGGGTTCGATTTAAAACGCAGCAATAACTAAATGAGCCTGTCGTTCAGCTCATCATTTTCAAGTGAAGTGGACCGCCCCCTCTCATTCCTGATTTAGAGCATAAACGTCAAATAAGCAGAACACAGAGTTCTCTAGTCCTGCCCTGGTGTCTAGGAGTCAACCTTTAACGACCTCTGTGATGGACGCAGCAGCAGCACTAACGGTGGTGAGGTCCTCGTCCACCACAGAGCCGTCTCTCATCTGCAGGAGCTCTGTGCGTCTGTGTCTCTGAGTCAAACTCCATGTCGTCCCTCTGACAGGAGGCCTAACTGTTGGACAGTCGCACATTATAACCTCCAGGCCTGCTGGAGGCAGCTTCCCAGGCCTCTGCTTCAGACTGCTGATCTACACAAAAATATGCTGAAATTTGTGATAACACACACGCACACACACACACACACACAGAGGACTCACCATGAGTGCGTCAGATGAACACACACTGTGGAATCCACGGTAAAAAGCAGCAAACTGTTTCTGGATGGATTTATTCAGCAGGAAGTCAACGTAGAGCCGAACGTACTCTGACAAAAGGAACGATTTCATCAATGTTCTTCATGTTTTCACGTGTCTTGGCTAAACTACCCCATCATCAGCCCAGGAATGTTCCGATTCTTCTGTGCAATAGCAGGAAGTGGAGCCATTCTGCTGGTGTTCAAGCTTTTAAGGGTTCAGCTCTTTAGGATCTTTTCTCTTTAGTTTATTTCATTAAACATTAAATCAAAATAATTTGGCAAAATAGCTTCTTTCTAGTTAAAGTGCAACTGATTTTTACAAACTGATTTAGATGAGTTGAAATGTCTCATGTAAATATAAAGAGTTTTTGTTTTCCACCCTGCGCTAGCGTTAGTGTCTGCTTCACCCTTTGTGAGTGGAGGGCTCACCCTTCCGGTTCTGTCTGGTGACCAGGATCTTATCTCCGCCAGGCTTGAGACTGTAGCATTTGACCACACCCATTTCTTCCTGGAGCAGCTGGAAAACACAATCACAGATTTGTGATGCTATCTAAAACAGTTGTCTGTTGTTATGGAAACCTTGTAACATCTTTGTTAAAAATAACGGTGTGGAATATTGGATTTAAGATTTATTTCTACTTAAAATTTTCAACTTAATCAATTGGAGAATGAAGAGAGGGGAAAGGAGAGAAAGAAAGAGGAAGAGAAGGGGGTGTTTGTCATTACTGTAAAACATTTTCCACATCTTTTCTTTGTTTCTGTTCTAACTCTGTGTGATTAAATGTTCCCTCACCTGGAAGGTGAGGTCGAAATCTTCCTCCACGTTTCCTTCATAGCTCAGCAGCTCTCCCAAACCACGAGCTAGCTCCTGCAGAAGATACATCAGAGAACAATCTGGTCCAATACCGATGTCAACGAGGAGATCCAGCCAGCTGGCTCAGTATTTAGAAGATTGTCATTCTCTTTATTTCTGCTTGCAGTTTTAAAAACCAATTAACTCTGATTCATAAAAGTAACCACAAAAATAAACGCAATCAGCTGTCACCTAGAGCAGAGCTCTGGCACCATCTAGTGACCAAACTGTTAATGACGTGACAGGTAACGAGGTGAGGGGTGTAAAGGTGCACCTTGCACCCTGCACAACGCAGCTTTGCTTGAAAACAAACAAACATGGAAAGTGGAAGCGGATGTGTGCCAGGCTGAGTCCTGTTGGCTGATAATCTGATATTTAAGTCTTTAGGTTCAGCCAGCACCTCGTCGCTGATCGGCTGGAGGCTTACTTGTGTTTGAGTTTTCGCTGCTCGTTCAGGGAAGCTGGATTAGACACGATCATCTTCTGGTCAGGGAAATGTTTGAGCTAGACAGATTTTACATACTGGCATAACCTGCTGCAGGTCGTCAAGAGTCGCTGTTGCCATGCCAACAGGGGCATTTTGGTCACTTGGGGCAGTGGGTGGAGTCAGAAGTTTCCTGTAAGCGTGGATGATGTCAGAAAGAGGAGAAATATTTTGGAAAGGGAGTTTGGTGAGATGTCATGCTATAAGAAGAATAAATCTCAAACAACCATCGTGTCGTTAAAACAAGCAGACAAAGAAAATCTAATAAATCTAATATCGTTACACAATTTGAGGTCATCAATCACTTTTTAGGCATTCAAATCATACAACTGCTTATTAATATCATAGAAACTAACAATAGACCAGCTACACAAGGTTATGGATGTCAATTTGTGCCATCAGAGTTTGAATTTGAAATTCAAATTTAGCTGCAAAAAATGAAGCCGCACACATCCTGGTAACCAAGGAGATGGGACCAATCCCTCAAGAGAGCCAACCTGAGAGAACAGAGCCCTCACCAACAGGAAGCTCCTTCAGATCCCAATCAGCTCACCTGTAACAGCAGACAGGAAAGTGGATATCCAGAGCAATGCTGTTATAAACAGCCAGGCCCATCAGCTGAAAACAGCCGGTCAAGGAAAGAAAGACTAGAGCACAAACAGAAGCCTTCTATCAGGGTCACTTCCACCTGGAATCACCTGAGCCACACCTGAGCCCCACCTCAGCCTCACCTTTTTTCTCCCCTGATGACACAAGATGACTGTTAGGGTTAGTCGTTGTGGTAAATAGTTAAAGTTAGTCATTGGGGTAAATATTCATCCATCCATTCATCTTCTACCGCTTATCCGGGGTCGGGTCGCGGGGGCAGCAGCCTAAGCAGGAAGCCCAGACCTCCCTCTCCCCAGCCAATTCGTCCAGCTCTTCCGGGGGGATCCCGAGGCGTTCCCAGGTCAGCCGAGAGACATAGTCCCTCCAGCGTGTCCTGGGTCTTTCCAAGGGCCTCCTACCGGAGGGACGTGCCCTGAACACCTCACCAGGGAGGCGTCCTGACTAGGTGTCTGAGCCACCTCATCTGGCTCTTCTCAATGCGGAGGAGCAGCGGCTCTACTCCGAGCTCCTTCCGGATGGCAGAGCTTCTCACCCTGTCTCTAAGGGAGAGCCCAGCTGGAGGAAAGTCATTTCGGTCGCTTGCACTCGCGATCTCGTTCTTTCGGTTATTTGGGGTAAATACTTAAAGTCACTCGTTGGGGTTAATATTAGCTCTTTATCATTAACTCATTCAACTGGATTCATGTCATTCAGCACAGGTGAAAGGAAAAGCGGTTGGCACTAACAAGGTTCCGGGGGAAGGATACAGTCCCAACCAACTGGAACTCTGAACAGTTGTCACATTTCCAGCTGCTGAACCAGTGGCAGCGCGAGTCCTTCATATAACTGAACATACCTGAAAAGTAAAGACAAAACACTTAGGGAACCGCTGGAGGCCATGCCCCCCCTCGTTCGGGTTAGGTGCAGTGACAATCTAGACGGTTGTCCATCCTTGTTGGCTGATGGTGGAAGGAGCTGCAGATGTGTCAGAGCAGCAACCTTCTCCTCCTAAAAGCACTTTTTTCTCCTCCCCTCTTCTGCCCTGTTTCTATCCCTCCCCCATAGCTCTGCTAGTTGGTAGTTTAGAACTGTGAGCTAGTCATTTATTCACATAGGTCTCAGTCGCACGGTGGCTTGATTGTGTCTCTCTCCACACGGCTTTGCTTCCTCTGGAGGTAGAAGGTCTGCTTGGTCTTCTGAACAACGGTGGCTCTGTTGGCTGTCATGGCTAATGGAGACACGCCACTTTTCTCAAAGCTCAGACGTTTTTCGCTCCACTGGGCGCTTTATTCTGCTTTTAATTCAGGCAAGTCTTTATCCTGCTTTTAATTCAGGCAAGTCTTTATCCTGCTTTTAATTCAGGCAAGTCTTTATCCTGCTTGTCTTCCCACTGACTTCAGCTCTGTTTCTAATCAGCACCTCCTGTTTTAGGTGCTGTAGAAAGTGTTTTTCTAAAGCAGCCTGGCTGAGCCTGGCTTTGGCTCGAGTCTCACCGTAGTCTGTGTGAAAGACCTGTCGCACCAGAAGCAGGAACCATTCCTTTGTCAGGCCGCCCAGGTCAAGACCCGCCTCCCCAACAAATGTGACCCGCAGCTTCTTCTTCAGGTCGCACTGCTTCCTGGTCAACTGTCAGGAGGATGAGATTCAAACAAGCAACCAGAAAACGAGTCAGGCCAGAAGCTTGAGCTCACATGGCTGGAGCCAGAATTGTAATTAGGTTGATATATCTATAATCAATGTGTCTAACGAAGCTATATTTGTTAAACCATATTTCACACGGCTCAAAGTGAAGCTGTTAGCTTAGCCTCATTCAAATGAACACAGGCCACAAGAGCGACGCCGCCGTTGCCCTGAGCCAACCTGCTTCTTGCTTTCGTGTGTGAGATTTGTGCACAAACCTCATCCAGCGAGTCGCTAAGTAGTTGTGCTCGTCGCACTTTAATGTTGAGGAACAAGAGGTTCATGTCGACGCGTTGTCTGCGAGAAACATTAGTGACCAGGCTTTGCTGCAGAACACACACACACACACACACACAAACACCCGCTTACAACAACGTGGGTAACAACACACATAGAAAGTGTGTGTGTGTGTCTGTCTAACCCTGGCCTCACTGATCATCTGCTGCTCAGAGTCTTTCTGGATGATTGAGTTCTTCACCACTGCTGACAGAATGAAGGGAAACTGACAGAAAGAAAACCTGCAGGGAGAAAAAGATGCTGTTTGTTTAAAAAGTGTTCAAATTATACACATGAAAACCCACCAAAAATGACAATGCTGTGAGAGATCTTTACCAGCGCTGCATAGTTACTGTAATTTCAGTCAACTGATGGTAACCTGGTCAAACTGGTCCATTCTCTGACCTGCTCGAGTTTCCATAGTTCTGCCAGGTTCTGTATTCTTCCATGTAGTCTATGTGCTCCAGAGTGATGTTGTAGAAGTCAGTGAAAGGCATGATGGGAGGAGAAGAGATGCTATTGGCTGCATCTAAAGAGGTGAGAAGATGACACGTGTAATTTGAACATCATTCCAGAAGCTGCTGCCACAAGCAGCTAATAACAGCTCAAGACTCAACGACCTGCCGCAGCTACAAAGGTCAGGAACACACTGCTAGCAAAGCTAGCTTCCTAGAAAGCTAACATTTACGTGTGACACTCACTGAACAGGCTGAGGACTTTGGTTGCAGAAGGAATCCACCATGAGCATCTGGAGAGAGGAGGAAGTTCTTCTGGATCAGCAGGAAACAGACGAGAGGAGATGAACTGCAGGAGATGTTCCACCACCTGCCTGAATCGCCTGACTGACAGCCTGGAGCCAGAGACACACACACACACACACACCTATATGACTGTGTACTCAGAATGAACTGCTGTTGCTGTCACATATGTGAACACACTGACTTTTTCAGCCAATAAACCAGGAAGTGATGATCAGCCTCAGACAGAGCTGCGATCTGCCTCAACAGGTGAGCGTAGATCATGTAGGTGCAGGTGCTTGAATACTGAGGGTTCTACACACACACACACACACAGACACACGCACACACACACTCAATAAAAGAATGGCTTTCAGAAACAAAGCAGCCCATCAGGGTCTCCTCAGGATTCTTGACCTCACCTGAACAAGGATGAAATAAGCTCGCAAGTCGTCTTTTGTCCGAGGCCTGAAACAAGAGATCACAACCTAAAACCTTCTGGACAACACAACCACAACAAAACACAGTGTGAAATATGCACATTATTCTCCAGCTGAGAGTGTTCTAGTGCAAATGTCTGCATGAAATGAGCTGACATGAAATATGACACAGGTACTTTCCTACAATCTTAGGTACAATCCCTAACCCAATCTTAGGGTTATCCCTAACCCAATCTTAGGGTTAACCCTAACCCAGCAGAAACCCTGATGGATGATAGCGCGGAGTTAAGCAGAAGGCAGAGAAAAGGCCTGGCAGAAGGTTTGGCCGGAGCAGAGGAGTCCTCACCCTTTCCACTCCCTCAGGAGGCTGTTGATGATCCCCTTCAGCACCAACTTCTGGATGTCCTGAGGCTAAAAACACACAGCAAGTAAATCCGCTACTCCAGCCAACATCTATTTGTTAACCAGGTGTTGTGGTTGTTAATGTTCATGGACGCCATGCTTACTGTGCAGAGCAGAGCATCGTACACAGCACTCACAAATCTGGAGTCCAGCCCCGAATCTTCAGTCGTGTTGAAAGGTCCGTTTGCTTCTCGCTGGGAAAGGAGAGAAAGAGAAGGACAAGAAAGGAGAAAAACAGCAGAGGTTCAACAAAAAACAAGGATATAGGAACATTTTCAGAGGGAATTTGACAAAACTATAATCCCCAACACAGTTTGGAGATTAAGCCTGGTTCCACCTCCATCCCTGCCAGGCTGGCGGAGGCAGATCCAGCTCTTTGATCAGGCTGGAGACCCCACTGAAGCTCTGATCCAGAGCTGAACCTTGTTCTCTGAGGGGCCCAGATCTGGGCCCCTCAGAGAAGCCAATATTCCAGAATTCCTGAAAATGTAGAAGAGCAGAGACGGGAGAAGGAACAGCAGAGACGAGAGGAGGAAGAACAGAGACGGGAGGAAGAAGAGCAGAGATGGGAGGAGGAAGAGCAGCCATCGGAAGCCAGTTTAGGGTTGCTGGCTGACCCGGAGCAACAGCCAATCACAGTGGAACAGGATACAGGAAGATGTCCCAGTTTGGTTATAAAAGGTTCTTTTGAAGAAGCAACGTTGGAGCCAAGAGCTTCTTTTATTTGCTCCTGTTTTGCTGAAGCATCTCAGGAGCCCGTCATCAGAAAAACGGGTCAGCTCTAAACAGGTGAACCTGTAGCAAACACAGGTGTAACACAGGTGTTTCTGTGGCACGGGGAGAGGCCCTAACACCCGACACACAACAACAGGCTCCTCGTTTTAACATTCTGCAGGAAAACACATAATTCAGAAAAAAAGAGGAAGAGGAAGGGATGGAAACAAAAGAGAGTGCGTTAGAGAGAGAAGAGAGGAGCGTGTGCTTTACTTTGAAGGCAGCATTGATCTCGATGAACGAGTTGAAGGTGGTCAGGTAAAACTTTCGGACCTCTTTCCAATCACCTGATTGGACAGCAAGCTGCAGGTCTTCCCTGGACACAGAAACACACACACACACGCGCACACACACACACACACACACACACATACCAAGGTTGGCTTTTGCCTTGGTCAGCTCCAGGTCTTGGGCTGCTGGACTCACTGGAACTCCTCGGTGGTTTTGGTCCGCAGCGGAATGACGGGCTCAGGGGGGAACGGCGCTTTGACCTCAGGGGGCAGCGTGTTGACGGAGAGATGCTGCTTCTGACGAACGCCACCGGAAATGAGCGGAAGTCCATTTGCTGTCACACAGAGCAAATCCAGGGTTAGGGTGGGGGTCTGGGACCCACTGGGACCCACTAGGACCTACTGGGATCCACTGGGACCCACTGGGATCTACTGGGACCTACTGGGACCCACTGGCACCCACTGGGATCTACTGGGACCCACTGGGACCCACTCCTGCTCCTACCACCAGTTAAAACATGGCAACAATTTGAAGTTGACACTGCTAGATCTTAAGAAGGTTTGAAGTTGACTGATCACAGCAAACCATTCCTGACCACGCCAACTTTTACAACTTCCCATCAAAAACACATGAAGGTGATCTGCCTCAGTCCCTCAGGGGAACTCTGGGAAAAAAATAGCTCATTTAGACCACCTAAAATGGCCGACTTCCTGTTTGTGTGCGTTTCCATCTGCCAACTCCAGACAGCTGGATGGGGAACAGTCAAGGAACCCAGCCAGCTGTTTGCTGGGGACCACTCCACCTTTTTAAGATCAGCCTGTGCAAAATGCCAACTCTTGACCAGGAGTGGATTGAATGTAAATATGAACCGTTTCTTAAAAGGGTATTTGTGAAGAAGAGGATCATGTGGAGCAGAATCTGGATATAAATGAACTGAATCCCAAAAAGCTCCATCTTTCCTCTCTGTCTGACCTCTTTGTCCTTCAGCAGCAGCTCGGATTATCACCGACTGGGCAGCTGCTGCTTCCTCACGCTAAAGAGCTACGGTCACCATGACAACTGTTAAGGAGAATCACCTGTGAAAGCTCCGAGGACTCGTCACGAGCTCCTCTCTCGCCTTTGAGCTTTTTGTTTTCAACCAAGTGCTTCAGTTTCATTTGCATTCTGTTTCTACACAATAAAAGAAGCCAATTACTGGAAAGCATGAATGAATTAGCATTGGTTATCGTCAGCAGCAAGTTTAGACTTGTGTGTGAACACACGAGGAGGTGTTTTAATTCAACAATGAAACCTTCGTTTTTCACACTCTCTCACCTTCAGGCCTCCTACAGGCTGGCAGAAGAATAACTAAAAATGAGAAGTTAAATCATAGCCAAGATTAAAAGTGCCACATTAACATCAGCCAGAGATTCAATGATGATGTCATCATCTCACCATGTTTGATCCACTGGGTGCTGCCAAGCGTGCCACTCAAGCCCCGCCCTCCCGCATCCCTGCGCTGGTTCAGCGTGGAGATGAAGGTGCGGAGAGATGGTGGAAACGAGTGCTCCGCTCCTCGAACTAAACCCTGACACACAAAGATGACATCATCACCACCAAATTAATGACACTTTTGCATTATGTATCTACTTTTCTATAGTTCACTTTCGTTAGTATGATAGTTTTTGCCGATGTTGTTGTTTTCTGACATTATATCCTTTATTTCTTTGGGAGGTCCCGTGAGACAAAACGCAAACGCAGACAAAGCAGAGCTTGTAGCTGCTAACTAGCCTGATGAGTGTAGGGTTAACCCTAACCCTGATCCCATATCAGCCTCTTATTAACCTCCCTTATCAACCTAAACTCTCCCTAAAATGATCCTAGAAGAGAAGACAGCTGTATGAAGACGGAGCAGCTGCTTCTGACAGCAAACACACGGTTTCCCAGCAACAGTGACACAAACACGCGTGAACGTTAATCAAGTGTCTTGATGCAGAAGCTCTGCCTTCTTTCGCCTCTTTGTGAATGTTGGATAAAAAAACCTGAACACAAAACCATACACACACTCACATCAGACAAAGTTTAAGGGACAGGACAGATGTGGATCCAGCTACAGCTGTAATGCTAACAGAAGCTGGCTAACATGTCTGAGTAATATTTACCTCAACATCAACCATGGACAATATGTACAATATCTATTATTATCTAGCTAGTGGTCTAAGCAAGCCAAAGCTCATGGTTTGATTATTAATCTTAGCTTTAAGTTATTCAACTCAAGTCTCTTCTTAAACTTTATTTCAACTCTTCCTAGATATTTTAAAGAAAGTTCCAGATGTACATGAAGGTGACTATTCCAGAGAACATCACTCTTTTTCAACAGCTATAAAAAAAGATTGAACCTTCACTGAATCGATTAAAGCCAGGCCTGAAACCCGGTCCTATTTAAATTCCAAACTTTGATCTAAACAATCACTGGAGGACCTGCAGGAGAACATGGTGCATGTTTAACAGCAGAAATTAAGCAAGGGCGTTTAAGGTTTAGTCATGTGATTAAAATCCACCGATGACGTCATGGTCATCGAAATAATTTCAATAAAATGTTATAATGCACGTTTGTCTTTAACCTGTATTTTAACTTTTGCCATCAGATTAAGTTGATCAGTTACATTTAAAGTATTTTATATTCCAAAAGAAAAGTTACCGCAGAAGAATAGATGGGTGGAAGCTTCTCTCGCGCTCTCTCAGAAAAATTCTCTCCATCCATCTTCTCTCGTCTTTCGTCCTCAGCTCAGCTGCATGATGAGATTTGTGCCCACAGCGGCTCCCTCTGCTCGGCTACCTCAGGAGGATAACATCCTCACCCCTCCGGGCGCAGGTGAGCTCTCCACGCGCAGCGTTGCACAAAGGTGGCGCGAATGCAGCGTCCACGAGACAGACGTCGGAACACACGGAGTTTCTGTTACTTTCAACGGAGGTTTGAAAGACGTCGAGATGGAGCCGAGGAACGTTCCTGCTTCCTCTCTTCTACTCCTGCTGAAGATCCAACCAAACCTCTTTTGGAGCCATGTTGGAGGAGGAGCCAAGAGCGGGGCGTGTACGTGGACCAGATAGGTAAAAACCAACATGTCCGGGGATGAAGGCTGTTTTCTTTTCAGGTGGAAATCTGTAGGGGAGCGACAGGTCAGAATGTGGGCAGACTGGGACCGGTTGGCAGACAGGAAACTGTCTGGTAGAACAGTGTTCCTGGTGTCCCCAGTCCAGGGTTCAGCAGAGAGACACAGCACCAGAAACAGTCATCGTGATGACAGGTCTGGGGTCAAAATAGTCACTTGTTGGCATGTTTTTGCCTGAAGAACTCAGCCAGGACGAGAAAAACATTTTTATAGACTGCAAAGGTAATTACAGATCAGAGAGAAAAATGCAAAAGGTTAACAGGAAAGGAGGCGGTTGTGGTTAGCAAAGCAAAACAAGAATCTCCCACAATCTTGACAACATTCAAATGTCTTTGTTGCATTTCCTGTCAGGTTAGTGAAGTTTTAATAATTGATCTTCACAATCTCTAAAAATCACATAACTCTAAATATCGTCCAGCAGGGGGAGATTAACAATCACAGAGCGGCAGGCTGCTCCTGCCTGTCCTGAGATAGGAGTGTTTAAGGATGGAGGTAAATAATAATCTGACATCTGTGAAACAGTGATAAAGAGTGCTTGAACAAATGTAGCTAGGATAGG
This sequence comes from Pao palembangensis, assembly GCA_015343265.1. Taxonomy (NCBI): domain Eukaryota; kingdom Metazoa; phylum Chordata; class Actinopteri; order Tetraodontiformes; family Tetraodontidae; genus Pao; species Pao palembangensis. Next base: position 19,803 of record CM027083.1, on the reverse strand, counting down.
GAAAATCAGAACATGGATGTAAATAGCTACAGAAACATTCGTTTACACTTAGGTGTCTTAATAATGATAATGGTGAACAAGATTATAAGGACCCGATAGTGAAAACAAGTTAACATCCCTGAGGTAGCAGATTATACGCAAGCACTGGACAGTCTGACAGCACTGAGAATGAAAGACCTGCAGAAGTGCGTCTTTGGAAGACACCAGTCTTTGACTGCAGCAGCTGCTGAAGGCCCCACAGCCTGACGCAGAGGCTAGAAGTGTTGCCCACCACAGGGTACAACTCTGACACCACGTCTGACACACAGACAAGACTGTAAAGAGGAGTCAAGACTCTAAAGTGCCAAACAAGAAGCTGTTCTGAGGTAAAGAACAGACATGTAAAACACCATCTGGTTCCAGAGAATGAGGGCCTGATATAACAGATCCAGCAGCCCAGTAACAGACTGGTCTAGATGCTGCCATCGCCTGAACAGCACCACACTTGTTCTCTGTCACTTGTTTTAAATGCAAAAACAATAAAGCGTAAAACTGTGAGATCAGCAATTCCAAAGATCAGATTGGGTACCTTTGAATATCCGGGATTTATAACTGATAACTTACTTTAGATTACTGTTAAAAAAAAAAAAAAAAAAAAAAAAAAAAGAAACTCTACAGAAAAAAGTCTTTTTTTTTTTTTTTTTAACTTGGAGAGGTGTCTATAAACGCTTGGCACTGTCTTCACATGCAGAATAGTTGGTGACTTTGAGCACTGACATTCACGTGGTTCCTCAACATTGTGACTCTTCTAAAGTTAACCGAAGTCTTTACGTGAGTGACCCCTCGGGCACTGGTTCATTTACAGAAACATTCTGGGTATCATTCCTCCGCTCCTGTCTGTCTTACATGTTAACAAAGACACAACAGTCTCTGGTGTTTGGATGCTCTGTCATGTGTTGTCCCTAAATGATGACTGATCAAAGTGTGCCGTCACAGTGAGCTGCTGCTGGTGCCCTCACATGGCCATCACATGACCCACAACCGACAGCCAGACGTCTATAAACAGAAGACATGTACATGCTCCAAATACAGTGCCAACATTCTGACACTTGCTCATGTGAGCGAATGACTGACATGAGTCCTAGACTCAGATTCTAGTATGTTCAAATTCTCTGTGACAGGCGACATACTACAGACGCTGGCGCCAACGGTACTGGCTTCTACACCTGTAGCAGTTCTGTACAGGCCTTTGTAAAGCAGTGCAATCATTCATACGTTTGCTTTTTTTGGTTTATCATGACGTGAGAAGAAAATACGTCATTCGATCTGACGGGGGAAAGAGGCTAATTAGGTTATAAAGAGGAGCACAAATGTCTGCAGCAGGCATTTCACATCAGGTTATATTTTGGGCTGCAGTGATGCCGTTTGAACCCCAGGGCTGCAAGAACCTACTTCTCATCCGAAAATGGAGTCTGTTTAGCAGCGATTCAACAAACGGCAAACTTTACTGACTTTGATGGACCAGAACAAAATAGGGAGGAAAGCGAAATTCAAGTACTGCTACGTGAAATATCTGGCTCTTACAAAAACCCTCAAGTACATTTGATACATGATCACACACGTTAGGAGAGAAAATGTTACTGTTGCTGAATAGATGTTTACTCGGAAAATAATAAACATATCAATTTGATGTCATATTGGTTATATTTATTTAAAAAAAAAAGCCTATGACGCATTAATAGGGACGACTACGTTCTTATGCAAGCTTTTGTTGAGTTTACGATTGATCGGAAGTGCAGTGGCCCATTAACTACGTATTTCCGCGTTAAAGGTTCCGGTCATGTGCTCCCAAATGCTGAGCGCCTGATGATGACATAGTTTGTATAAAATTATGTTAAGAAACATTTTAAAAGAGAGGTGGTCCAAGATGGCGACAGTAAGACGCTTGTGATCGAGCTCTCAGCACTCTTTATATATTGTAAGCACTATCTTGTTATAATCAGCGAAATTTAATTGGTAAAATTTGTGGGGAAAACCTCCGTTACTATTGACTTGAATTAGCCAAGCTGGGTCGAAATGCCGAAGTCTGCCCAAAAAAGATCGAGTGACCATAGCTAGGAGGGAAAGAGTAGTATTTTAGCTAGCGACCACGACTACAATGGTGGGACAGGCTGTAACATGCTAGTTGGGGACGAAGAAGAGTTTCCTTCTTTGCCGGTAACTCCAACTAAACCTCCTCTCTCTAAGAAACTTGCATTTCCTCGAGCCAATACTGACAACAATTTTAGTTCTGGGAATGCTGTCCAAACATTGGCGAATCTTATTAACTCCAGAAGCGATGCGTTGGAAAAGATGGTGGAAGCTGTACGTGTGGAAATGAGACATGAATGAGAAGATTGCTGGCATTGAAAAACGAGTGGAAAGGAGTGAGCAGCCTGCAGCGAAATGCCTGAGCAGAGTTTCAGATCTGGAGAGTTATGGAAGGCGATGGAATTTAAGACTCTATGGTATGCCTGAAGCGGAAAAGGAAGATGTGCGGGCGGAGGTGATCAAAATATGCCAAAAAGTGCTGCCATCCGAAAGTGAGAAGCTTCCTGATGCCATAGATGTCGTTCATCGGATGGGAAAATACCGACAAGGTGACCCGCGGCCTCGCGGCATTTTCCTCAGCTTCATATCCCAACGGCACAGAGAGGCAGTTTGGAAAGCAGCAAAGAAGTGCGCCTTTCTTCAGAGCAGGGAACTACGCTTCGCTGAGGACCTATCGAAGTAGGACAGAGAAAATCGACAGAAGCTGTGGCCCAAGATAAAGAGCGCATGGGAAGAGGGCAAACCAGCTTACTTTGTAGGAGGACGAGGTTTTATTGATGGAACAGAAATTTTTCCAGCTTAAGTCAACAGTGAGTCAACATAAGGCTCATCTAATTTCTCAGGTTTGATTTGGCTTGTGCCTTTTGCTTGGAATGCACACTTTTTTCTACTAAGCGATATTTTCATTTATTTTGTAAGGAATGTTACTCTTAGTATAAGTGAAATCATACAAAAACTCAAAGGAAGCTTAACCAAAGGAAGCCACTGGTTAAGGAAGCTTAACCAGTGGCTCTTGAGGGACCTCTCATTAAGAGGGAGAATATTGTTAACTAAAGCAGAAGGAATCTCCTGTCTAACATATGCTGCTTTAGCTCTTCATCTTGATAATAAATTATTGAAAGAAATTGACAAAATGCTCTTTGACTTTGTATGGAAAAATAGGACACATTATTTGAGGAAGACGGTTATTATGAATTCATGTGAAAATGGTGGACTAAATTTTTTGGATTTTTCTACACTAAATAGCACATTTAAGATAAATTGGCTTAAACATTTTTTCAGGAATCCCACTTCCATTTGGTATGCTATTCCACTCATACATATTTTGACCAAACTGGGCGGCCTAAACTTTTTCCTGGTATGTAACTATGACATTGATAAAATCCCTGTTAAAACGTCGACCTTTCATCGTCAGGCTTTCCTGTCATGGTGTCTCATCTACAAGCATAACTTCTCACCTCATAAGTATTATATAGGGAATAACAAGGACATCCTGCTCAAGCATAAGTCTCTTTGGTAGATCAGTTGTTTAACAGGGATGGTTTTCTTTTTACGTATGAGGGGTTTTTGACAGAATATAATATCCCTGTCACACCTGCTGATTATGCCAAAGTCTTTGGGGCAGTCTCTTCTGGGGTCTATATGCTGTTTAAGTCTCAATCAAGGATGAATGTTCGACAGGTGTCCTTGCTATCTCCAACAGACACTCTGGTAGGCAAAGTATGCTTTTCCAGTTATCCCCGTAACAATAATAGGTCCATCAGAGCTCTCTTCCAGAAGGATATTACAACATTACCTTGGATTACTTCATATTGGAATCAATTCATATGAAATATCATATGGAAAAAGGCCTGGCTTTTACCAAATAAATATGTAATTACAAATAAGGTGAAAGAAATCTCCTTTAAACTCATTCACAGATATTACCCATGTAAGGACTTTCTTAAAAAAAGATTTAAAAAGGAGAGGAGACATGTATTTTTTGTAAAGAGTGCCCTGAAACCGTAACACATTTATTTTGGTATTGTCTGGATGTGAGAAAATTCTGGCAAAGTTTATGCAATTTTATCTGTGATAACATTGATGCTGAATTTATTCTATTTTGGAGGGATGTGGTGTTTGGTCTCCTGAGGAACGATAATGCACATAGAAAAGTTCACACATACATAATTGATTTAATTCTTTTGATGGCTAAATATCATATCCATTGCTGTAAATTCAGTAATAGGAAACCTCAATTTGTAGCATTTATCGGAGAGATCAGGCAGTATGTTCAGTCAATCCAGTTTTCAGTTAAACCTAAAGCAATCAAAACAATATCTGCCTGCACTTTAATATTTTGTTATAGCGATGGCTGACAACTTCTGTTTATGTACCCCCTTGCTTTGTTCAATATTGTTCATATGGAAGTACTATCGTTTCTATAATTGTATTTTTTTTTATCTGTACTTGCCATATTTGTTCCAATTAAAGTTCTTAAAAAAAAAAAAATACATCTTATTTTAATTCTATGTGTCGAAATCAACTAAATGTTGCCCACCGTGTCTATGCCTGCTGTCGTATTGCCAAAGCAAAAATGTAATTTTTAATACTCAACAAATAAATTGTTATGGCGTTTTCGCTACCACATATAACCTCTAGAGGGTGTTTTACTGTATTCAGAACAGCTGAATATTACTTTTCTTTCTAAAGGTCTCAAGAAGCTTCATAAAATAATTATAATTATCATAATTATAACAGGGAGTAGCAAAATCTGTTATCCATCCATCCTTCCATCCATCCATTTTCTGCCGCTTATCTGGGGTCGGGTCACGGGGGCAGCAGCCTAAGCAGGGAAGCCCAGACTTCCCTCTCCCCAGCCACTTCATCCAGCTCTTCCAGGGGGATCCCGAGGCGTTCCCAGGCCAGTCGAGAGACGTAGTGCCTCCAGCGTGTCCTGGGTCTTCCCGGGGGCCTCCTACCGGAGGGACGTGCCCTGAACACCTCACCAGGGAGGCGTCCGGGAGGCATCCTGACTAGGTGCCTGAGCCACCTCATCTGGCTCTTCTCAATGCGGAGGAGCAGCGGTTCTACTCCAAGCTTCTCCCGGCCAAAATCTGTCACTATAAGTTAATATACATCAGCCAGATATGCTGTTTCTATTAATCATTTTACTTTTGTAATGCATTGTTAACATTTCACAAAACTAAGTCTTTTTTTTTCCAAATTGCTTTTCTGTCTACACTTTTTATCATCCCCTCTTTCAGTCATGGTCACTAATAAATATCCACTTCATCCTGAAGCTAAATAACCTTTGACTGGCTACTGTGACATCACTCCTCTGCATGAGCAACACATGCTGACAGGGTCACATGCCCAGTCCTTGAGCCCTCATGTCATCATCATATGCAATATGGAGACGGTGTAGAAAAAAGTTGTGAAGTAGTTTCAGAATGAAGCCCTCAATTTTCTGTTCCTGTCTGACAAAAACTTTCAATTAATGAAATATATTGATGACATTCACACATATCAGGATGATGATACATAGTCCAGTTCTGTGCTTATTAAATTGAAAAAACTGAGACGTTCATGGAAATACTGCAATTGGAAAAGTGAAATTTTTATTTTTAAAATATTTGTTTGCTTTTCACAAGTCTCCATAAAAACAGAAGTATGATAGTGTTTTGAAGAACTACTGCCAAAGCTTTGGAACATTCCAAGGCACAGTTTAAATATCTGAACGTGTATTATGGTTGTGCTAACCCGATTCCTGCTACGGCCCCAGACTGAGCACAGGGAGATTCTTTTACCTTCAGGGCTGAAGTCAGAGCCGCGACACTTTACATCAGCTCTTGTTGCATCCTGCCCACATCATAAACATAACCCACAAGCCTCTGCTGCCTGCCACATGCAGAAACCTTCGAAAGGGGAAAAGAGCAGTAGTTCATGAAAACAAACATCAGTTGTTTCTGTCTGCTTAGTGCTGCTCATTGGAGCGATGCAACATTGGACAAACCTTGATTAGAAGTCAAACAAATTAAAAACTGTTCTCAACTCTTTACGTGATTTATTTTTATGTGAGAATAAAACATGAAAACAATCATCAGCAGTAGGAATAAAAATCAATATTTAATCTACTGAATAAAGAGACAGGCAGAAAATATGCTCAACTCCATCTGTCAGGATTTTAGGCACAGGAACATACATTAAAAATATCACATATTGTAGCATATATTATTCTATATAGCATAAAACATTTTAGCATGATATCTTGACTTTATTACCTTCTGTACAAAAATACATTTCTATCTCTGCACACTGATACAGTTCATGAATTCTTATGTGCAAATATAGATTTTATATGTCCTCCATGTGTCTGTGTGTGTGTGTGTGTGTGTGTGTGTGTGTGAGAGAGAGAGAGAGGGAGAAAGCTTCAACCAAAGTCGATCCGTGGTCGGTACTCCAGGACCATCGGATACGTCTGAAACAGAAACAAATCCATTTTCAGACACAGCACCAGTCAGGTCGTCAGTGCTGGAATGGGTGGCTTGAGGGTTCACCACAGCGACGCAGGAAGGGTGTGATAATGGCATCATCCTCAGTTAGGAACAATGCTCTAGCTAGCCTTTTTCCTTTGCTTAGCTTGGCTAACTCTTATCTTCCTAACCTGTATGCACTAACACGCAGACACCTGAACAGATGCTGACCTGGCATCCTGGGTGTCACCCTCCCCTTTACTGTAATCTGCAAAGAAAGAAAATCTGGACATATGCTTTCAATCTAGGAATGACCTGACACTTTTTACTGGCAACTTTATTCTTGCTTCGGCCTTTCACACACTAGAAGACTGATACAACTTTGCTAACATTTTTAAAAGACTGTCCTCTGACACCTCTCACATCTAAAGACTCTACAAAACTTTTTCACCACAGACAAAACTCTGCAAAGACTGGGGGGGTCACTAATTACTGAACTACAACTAGGTCCTCTTGAGACTATTTCCCATCATGCACCTCTTTCCAACAACCATAGAAAGAAAGACGGAGAAGGAAGACATGCAGCTGTTGGCAGTAGCCACCATTGTGTGCGCAGACATTTGTTTAAAAAAAAAAAGTCCAAAAAGAAGAGGACACCGGAGAACGTGGGCACGGCCCTGGCTGAGAGAACAGGCTCGACGAGTTGGTCTTCTTTTTGAACGCTCCACATAAACCTCCGTGATTTCACCATCTTTGCTACTTCCTGTTTGGTGCTGAGAGCGTGCCCACGGCTATTTTACGTGTATGAACTAGGTTTACCTATAAGATAGGAGTGAATATCTGGCCACTTGCTCATATCATCTAGCCAGTCTTGTATGGAAGCTGGGTCAGGCAGACTATCGACTTTACTTAGGTACTCTTGGCAGTCCTTACTGCACAATGAAAGTGCATATTTGAAATGATTTGGTGAAGGACCGTGGGCATACAGGCTCTGCTATTACTGCACGCATCCTCGCTACGCCTGTAATCACAGCAGAATAGACTGGGGCAACAACAACAGTCAGCATGGATTTTACTGCTCTCAGGAGCCAGAAGAAAGTCCACATGGCAGATTCATGCAAGGTCTAACAGCCTGGACGACGATCACGGTCCTCCAGGGCGAAAGATGAGATTTCATCCCTCCAGCATTTACTCAGGGTCTCCTCCCATCTGAACATGCCAGGAACCCTTCCCCAGGCAGATGATCAGGAAAGGTCCTGACCTGAACCACCTCTGCACTCCTCTCTAAAGCCAGCATCCACATGGCTGCACCAGTCTGCCAACCCTGACCCTCACTCTCTCGTTTCATTCCTTCATCACGTGTGAACGTGAGATACTCAAACGACCCTTTAAGACTGACTCAGAGGTGCTGAGCTTCACCTCTTCAAGAGGAGCTGAAGGTCCTTAATGTGACAAAGTTGCTTCAGCAGAGACGGACTGAAGAGGTCACCAAATCTGCCAGGGGTTAAGTTACGTGGGAAGCCTTACATTGTCTCTGTGAAGCCTCCATCGAGTCATGTAGATGAACTCCAGAGTGTGATCTCTGCCCATGATCTCTCCGTTACACAGAACATCCAACTGTGGAAAAATCAGGAGACTTGATGTTGGCATTAAAACAAAACGATAAAAAAAAAAAAAAAACGCTAACAGTGATGATGAGGAGGATGATGATGCTGGACACAGGTTGTAGGTCTAACCCTAACCTATGTAAGGGATTAACCCACACATCGTGAGGAACTTTCAGAAACTGAAAAAATGCAGTAACATTTTTGAACATATGGGACTTAAACCACTCCTTGTTTGTTGGTGAACTTTAATTAAATGGGACCTTAAAGTCCAGATCTGAAAATGTGCCTATTTACCTCGTATGAGCTCGGCAGTTTAAGTTTCAGACTCAGAAACTTCTTGATGGTTCCCACGGTAACCCTGCTGGAGCAGCGGATGAACCTCTTCATCAAATCCTAAACAAACAAATTTAGTTCACTCACTTCAACCAGCCAATGCTGAGCTCTTCCCTTTCCTTAAATCTGCGCAGATGAATAATGGAGACACACCGTGACGCTGCTCTCGCCTGACTGCCCCGTGTTACGCAGACAGTCCAGGCAGATAGCGATCTGAGGGTCGCTGCGGTGGTAGTCCTTGTCACCCCCGTTGTCACAGTCATCAGCGTCTCCACCAACTCCCCTGACGTCAGGAGGCACAAACTTGTGGCAAGTCAAACTTTCTGCAAAGACAAATCCAGAGACAGGGTGAAGGCTGAAGCCTTCCAGAAATGTGCAAATACAAATGCAGTTGTATGCAGACGTATGCAGCGTGCATCTACGCCTGATCATGGGTTAGCTATACAATAACAAATGTATGGGAATGGAATCATCATGACCTTATAAACAACAAAGAAATGTGGCAGGTCAGAGGTTTAACTTTGTAGTGTTTGTAGGACATGAAGAGTTTACCTTGGCTGTTTGCTTTAGGCTGATTCTGCTTCCAGAATTCCAGCTCTTGTTGCTCCTCTTCTGTTCATGTTAACAACAAAAACACTAGAGTGATTCAGCAACAGGACAAATTTTTAATGTAAAGAGGACAAACAATGTGCCCCTGACACAGTCGCTAAATATATGCAAGTTCATTTGCAGGAGGTCAATGATGTGACAAGCCTACGTCCTGTCCCAGGAAGGATCACTGGCTTTCAACGGTGAGGAGGCCCCAGGCGGAGCCGCTGACATGAAGCTATTGTAGCCCAACACACACACACTCATCTAACATGAAGCCATAAAGAAGACTCACTCTCTCGAAGTCCCGGTACCAGCTTGAAAATGATTTCCTCCAGAGTGTTGTCCAACCTAAAGAAGGCAGAATACGTGACAAAATGAGCAAACCCAACTAGCCCTAACTAGCTCCAACTAGCACTAACTAGCCCAGTGATGAGGAGGAACTTGTGACTCTGTAACTCCCAGTAATGCTACCACTGAATGTTAGCAACAAAAACAAGCCCAATTTCTGCTGTTGATACTATTCGTTTGGCACCTGGAATCATCATTCCAATCACCGTAATAATTGGTGCTATCAAAACTGGAATTATTCTTCTTGTTCGTATCATGAATTCATACCTGAGCATCTCCAGCGGGTTCGTCTCATGAACCTGAATTCCACATTTCGGACAGTCGTTACTGTCTTCAAAGTGTTGCACAATACAGCTTTTACAGACTGGGAAAAGAAAAAACACACATTACTCAAGTCTGACTGGCATCTTTGGTAACAAGAGAGCTCCTTTGTTTATGATCCATCACTGTACATGATGTAAAGCTGCTCAAGAATCACATGAAGATCCAAGAGGAAGGACTCACAGATAGACACAGATAGATAGGAAGATGCCTTCCTACACGTGGCTGCACTATGTTTGAAATTAGAATGGTGAAATGACTGTTTTTTACACATTAGAAACCATTTTTATTCAATAATAAATTTCCCTTAGTCAGTTAAAGTAGGCAAAATCTTTAGGAAATGCCTGAAATTCCAGTTGTTTATTTGAAAAATGTGACATGCTACTGAGACAATTGACTTCATGAGGAGGATTTGGGTGTGTTTCACTCACAGGTGTGCAGGCACTCGGTGACTGTGGTCGGTTTAATCAGGTAGCCTCGACACAGGTAACAGGTGATGAAATGGTTGAAGTCTCTCACTAAGTGCTTCCTTCCTGTGGCCATGTCTTGAGGTTTTACTTGTGTTTTGATGCTAAAGCTAAACTCAAGGAGCCAGTGACAGTTCCAGATCCTACCTAATCAATGAAGACTGATCACCATTTATTATATAACGCTCGTTAGTGGTGGCTAATGCTAGTCCAAATTACTAGTCTGTCAAAAACTTGTGAGAAAGATTCAACTGCGTGAAATCTTTCTCCATCCTCGCCTCAAAATTGGTTTGTCCTTTGTTCACTCAGATTACAGTCCAACAAAGAAACTCTGTCCAATCTGTCTGGTCCTACTTTAAAGCCATTCCCAGAATTCATCCAGCTTTCCTCTCTGTGTCACTGCCATTACAAATCATGACAGGTCAGAGGTCGGATGCAGACAGGAAGTCCTGCTCATCACTGTGGCGCCACGGCTGCTGGTGTGGTAGTTAGGGTGGACATGCTGTCATCACATGACTTCTCACACCTGAGGAACAGAAGAGTCAAGGTCACATAAAAATATACAAAAATGTTTTAGAACTAACTAGACTTGGACAAACTTATTGATCCAAAAGATTCATTCATAAAATACACACATCAGCCAAATGTCCCGCCACACCTCAGGAAAGAGACAATTACACTGGACCAGTGGTTGTTTAAGAAAATACTGCTGCACCTCAAAATACTGATGAGAAATAAGCCCCTGGAAACAAAATCCAGTCCAAAGATGAGTTATCCTTCTGTTTTTAACACAAAACTGCATTTCCGGCTACGCACATCTTTCAAATGACGTCATCGACAACGTGTGACGGTGAAATGTGTGAGCGCGCGATTTGCCAGAAAAATCTCAAGTGCGCAGTTCCAAAGAAGCAAATGCACGCGCACGCACGCTTCGTTCAGATACGTCACGGTTGCGTCACATACGTGTGTCAAAAAAACGTCAATGGACGCCTCGAGCACATTACAACACAATGTAATGTACAGTGTCACGCTCGCGAGCATAGACGCAGATGGTTAGTGTAACAAACCCGCACACACACGCGCATACCGACGTTAAAAGTTTCGGAGCTTCCTGTTTGGGCCTTTAAAACGACACAGTGGCTAAAACCTACCAGCATTCCCGCATGTTTCTGCGCGTGCACAGTCACGCACACACTGCCGTCGGAAAAGGCGGGGGGCAGAAGTGAGAAAGAAGTGGGGGGTGGTGGGGGGAGAGCAGCGTAAAGTTTGGTTGTAATGTGACGCGGATGAATCCGCAGAAAATTACTAAAAACAGACGCCTCACCTCCGGCCGCATTTAACTGCTCATACGCCGAGTTAGGACCGTCGAGGCCCAGTAGGGACGTCCATCAAGTGCCTCTGGACCCGACAGAGTCGTCCCGTTTAGCCCGAAGTGAGACGCAGAACTGCTCGGTTCGGTCTGGAACTGCCCCCCCGCGCTCCCCTCCAACGGATCCGTCCGACAGTCAGCAGCAGGCGCGCAGCAGAGAACGGCGGTGGGCGGGGCCGACAAACTGAAAGTGGTTGTGTAACTGTCACACGCGTGCGCGCGCACACACGCTATATATATATATATATATATATATATATATATATATATATATATATATATATATATATATAGAGAGAGAGAGAGAGAGAGAGAGAGAGAGAGAGAATAGAAATACTTTTATTTATCCCAGACATGGGAAATTCGCTCGTTATTATTTCGTTATTTACAGCAAGAGAGCTAGGGTAGAAACCGGTGTGGCAGATTACAGCAATTAACAGCAAACTAAATGTACAAAGACTAAGGTGCAAAATGTGCAGCACTGATATTTAGCTGGAGCTGTTTAATTAATTCTTAGACTTTAGAAGGTACATACGCACAATAAAAAGACAAAAAAACAGTAAAAAAGTAAAAGCGTTTTTAGAACTTAAGAAATTTGTCACTACAGACACGAGCTGTTACGGATCTGGTGTTCATGCGCTTTGACCTGCAAGTTTGGAGGCGCTGATTCTCATCCTGGCCGCTTCACATTCGGCTGCGAATCCGATCCAGCGAGAGCTGGAGGTCACGGACTGATGGAGCCAACAGGACCACATCATCTGCAAAGAGCAGAGACCCGATCCTGAGGCCACCAAACCGGACCCCCTCAACACCACGGCTGCACCTAGAAATTCTGTCCATGAGGGTTATGAACAGAATCGGTGACAAAGGGCAGCCCTGGCGGAGTCCAACCCTCACCGGAAACCAGTTCGACTTACTACCGGCAATGCGGACCAAGCTCTGACACCGGTCATACAGGGAGCGGACGGCCCATATCAGGGGGCCCGACACCCCATACTCCCGGAGAACCCCCCACAGGACTCTCCGAGGGACACGGTCGAATGCCTTCTCCAAATCCACAAAACACACGTGGACTGGTTGGGCAGACTCCCAAGCGCCCTCAAGGACCCTGCTGATGGTGTAGAGCTGGCACTAAGGTCTTGTTTCCCTGATAAACAAATCTAACCAAAATATAAAATGATCAAATCAAAATGTAAAAGCTGCAATAATGTAGTGAACTTTTGTTTCAGTTCATTTCACATGAGGTCAAAGTGTGATCATAGCAACATCAGTGTTGCTGATTTACTCACTCAGATTCCAAGAGCATCCTGACATTGGTGTTAGGTCTTTCAAGAACCTCCAGACCTGTGTGAGAGAAGAGCTAATCACCTTCCCTGCTGATCTGTTTGCCTGGTAGACAAACTGATGCTGGTCTAACAGGATGGTGCCTCTGATCCTCTTGGTTATGACCAGGGTGAGTTCTGTGTTCCTAGCAATGGGCACAATAGCTGTGGATTTATTGATACAACAGCGTGTATTATGGAGATGTTAAAGATGTTGGTGAGCACAGCTGTCAACTGGTCAGCACATGTCCAAGGAACACATCCTGGAGCGCCTGGAATACCCTGGCCCTACTCATAACCTCAGCAATATATAAATAAATGACATCAGAACTCAAGTAGCACCTCCCGTATTGTTTTTACTGATGTTAAGATCTAAATGAATAAGTTTAAGATAATATTGTCTCGAAGATTTTCTTTATTAAACCAATAAAATGTCATTGATTTTGTGATGAAAAAGTGAACAACTGAAAGAAGCATTGTTGGATGTATGCTTTCTTTATTTCTTTTTCTCTTCCTACTCATCTTTAGACTTGCAGTTTTCCACACCTTTAATCTGGGCTAGATTATTCTGCCTCTTCATCACTTCCTATGCTTCAGGTTGTGGGAATGTGAATGTTAATCCTGGGATTCATTTAAATTCAATTTAAACTTTTGATCTCTGAAAACAAAAGCACAACTCTCTTTTATATTTGCAGTTCTACAGTAAGTGAAAGCTTATCTGGTCTTCTCTGCCATCATGTCAAACATCGGCCTTGGTGGTGGCCTCAGAGCTCCACTGCTTTCAAAGGTCTGCTGATGAACAACATGTCAGAGTGAAAGATTATCTGACACACACTCATAAACAGTTCTGAGGCACTGCGATCAAGCCCCTGCTCCAATGAGAACGGTCACTGGGTGAAGGATTTACACAGCTAATAATAAACTAAACAAGATATATTTCCAGAGAAGGAATTCTGCATGGGGCCTATTTATACCAAAAGAATTCTGTGATGTATCCATGTGAGCTTTATCACCAAACGAGCCTGAGTTTACCGGCTAGCATACTATAAAAAAGGTGTCCTCTTTGCACTTAGAGTATGAGGAGGGCGAGGCAGGGAGCGGTTAGCTGCACATTCTTTCATTTAGTCTGACTGTCTGTCCACCAAGTCCCAACCCTAGCCAGTAACATCATCCACATGCTTTATTTCAGGATCACAGCACTAAAAAACAGGATGTATTTAAAAAGATAATAACACCATCCTCCTCCTCCTCATCATTAGCTGAAGAGCTGAGCATTTAGAGTCGAGGCATGTTGAACCAAACTACTTTAGATTGATCACTCCTGCAGTTTTGCACCTTATTTATCTAACTCTCCTTTTAAACCTCATAATAATACTAATCTCATCAAAGGTTGCAAATGTTATATTTTAAATAGCATAAGTAACATTTTCAAAGTGATTTCGTAATATTCAAAAGGTTGGTTTGCTGTCACCCATGTATTATTACTAAGTCTAAGAACTGGCCCACTGCTAAACTCCCTGAATGATGTCTGTCATCTTGACAACACGTGTTGTGTTTCGTAGAAAAGCGGAGTCCATGTGTCTGTGTCGATTTGTAAATTTGACCTTAATCCTAAACCTAAGCCACGCTACCACCAGCCGTCGGTGCAGCAATTCTTTCTGGTCCTCACATCTTCGGTTACCTCCGGTAAAAACTATGCATGTTTAATAAGTTTAAGTAGATTAGTATGACACTGAATGGTCCAGAAGTACTTCTAGTACTTCTAGTTTCTGACCTATGACCGGGGGGAGGAACTAGTGATGACTCACTGGCTCACTGATTGGTTGAGAGTGAGCTCACACATTTTAGCTAAAAGTACCACGCAGTCCAGGCCACGTTAAAGCCATCTGAGCACTGTCGGTCAGCCCTCCTCCGAAGCCTGTATGACTGGGTATAATGAGAGATGATGTAGATTTGGGGGTGTGACCATTTCTGAGCTGGTGTGAAGTCATCGCCATTCAGTGATGTCACTGCATGTTTGTGGCCACACGCCCTTCTACCAACCGTTTGCTATGTTTAACGTTATGATTCACTCTGTGGTTAATGCAGAAGATAAAGTGTCAGTAAATTAAGACATTTGAATAAATGTGTCTAAAATCTATTAATGTAGTGGGTTCTAGGTAATATTTAGACATATGTTTAGCAGAAAATAAATCCAAGCTGATTAAAAATCACAGATGCTTGTGTTGCAAAACCAACAATCCCTTATTTTTTCAAATCCAACTTGTTCTAAAAATTAAACGATTATTTCAATCTCCTCAGAGTGACTCTTCTCCTTTCAGTGTGTGTGTGTGTGTGTGTGTGTGTGTGTGTGTGTGTGTGTGTGGAGGGGGGTTTAAACATGCCATGCCAGATGAGCACATGAGGACTGTAACATGATCTGAGCTGAGGATTGATGCAGTTACAGTATTTAAGAGAGAGAAGGTGACAGCAGCACTGACAAACGGAGAGACGTGGACCAGCACCAGACGTACGGCCACCTCGGACTGGAAAAGGAACATGGGCCTGCACCGTGTGGAGGAACTGGTAAATCCAGGTTAGGGTCAGAACGGAGCTAACAACAGAGGGCTGGAGGTCAAAACAAAACAGCCTTTTATTTCCTTTACTGCAGTGGTGTGCTGTCTGTGCTGTCACTGTATTGTTTTTCTTGTTTTGTCCTTTAGCTCTCCTGAAAAGTTTTTTTTTTTTAAATAATGGGCCTGAACAAAAAAAAACAAAAATGTTATTAAAAATGTCTTAATTTAAAAAGATAATTAAAAAAAAGTTTATGTTCCATTTGAAAGAAAAAAAGCTCTTGTTTATTCTAATTTGGGTTGTGAAATTTTATTTATAATTTCATTTAACACACTAAAAGAAAGAGGTATTTTAAAAGAGCAGATATTTTTCCATTCAAATTTTTCCTCAAATTTAAAGTGAAATATTTTTTTCCAGGTGTCCGGTAAAAGGTATGAAGGCAAAGAGGCAGATAACTTGGAAGGAGGGGAGTATGAGGCCGCTGTCAATCAAGAGAAGGAGGATGATCGACGGTCCCACAGGGAGTTGGTGGGTGGGACGCTTCCGCAGAAAATGGGCAGTGGCGGTGACCAAGAGGAAGTCAACGTGGCAGCGCTCAACGTAAGAACAAGACACGATGGCAGGAAAGAAGAGGGAAGCGAAGAGACATTCAGCTGTTTCCACCTAGAAATGATTCACATTTACACAGATGCAACAGGGACAACTACCAGTTTTAACCTCCTTTTAACACTCACACACATTCCTCTTCACATCTAACAACAATCCCAGGCTCTCAGAACAGGACTGAGAAGACAGTCCGAACACACTAACCGGGTGTTATGCTGGAACCTCTTTCTGTGTTGTCAGATGGATAAAAGTGGAAGGCTTAAGCTGGAAACGGTGGACGATCTTTTCAACATTCTACAGCTGAGGAAGAGGAGGAGGCAAAAGAAATCACCAATCCACAAGAAAGAAGCAGAACCTGAAGCTTTGGTTCGATCAAAATCTTAATTTTTACCAGTCATTGTAAATCTGTCCGTCAGAAGAAGGTGTGAAGGTGTCAGGGCTAAGTTTTGCATTTTTATAGTCTTTTTTTGTGATTTCTTATTATATTAATAATATATTATATTATTAAACAAATGAGGCAGGCTCTGACTAAAATGTATTTACATGATTTTTGTTATCTCAGCCTGAAAATGTGAATGAAGAGATGTTTCTAACAGCAGCACTGGAGAACAAACTTTCACCGGTGGATAAATATCTGACTGATGGAGGAAACCCCAACGTCAGCGACCATGTGAGAATCTCTTCTACTAAGTATTTATTCATCAACATAGCATTCAATAAAATCAGTGCATATGAAATCTATCAATACCAAGACAACAAATCATTAGTAAAGTTCAGCATCATCACATTAACACAGAGCTGAAAGGCAGTGAATGTAGTGGGAGGCTGCGTAGGCTAAGGTCAGGGTCCAGGGTCTCTCTAGACAAGTCACCAGTTTATTGCAGGGCCAATATAGAAAGAAAAACAGCCATTTACACTCACATTCACGCCAGGCTCTTCAGGGGATTCCAACCCGACTTCCAGCTATGTTTCTGGAAATGAAGGAACATGCAAAAACTCTATAAGTAATAAAAAAGATAAAAATGGATGTGAGAAGAGAATTGTAAAAAATCTTCCTCTGACAAACACCTGGTAAATTGTTCACATTTGTTCAGTTCCAGAGAACAGCTCTGCACAAAGCTTCATTTAAAGGTCACGTGGATATTATAAAAAGGTTGCTGGAGGCTGGAGCCTCAATCGACAAAAAGGACAAGGTGAGACTTAAGAACAGTCAGGGAATGAATAATACTACAGTAACAAAACAGTCTGTCAGCTGTGTAAATGTGTGATTCAGCTGGAAGCCACAGCGGTCCACTGGGCCTGCAGAGGAGGAAGCCTTCCAGCCCTGCAGCTCCTCCTGGACCAGGGAGCCAAGCTCACCTGCAGGGACAAGGTTAGTTGATGGGTATTCATGTTCTGGATGAGGCTGCCCTTCCATTGCAATCAGAATACACACTGTTGCCTCACATGGATACTACACTGTTGCCATGCTAGGAAGTCAAATTGTCACTACGGAAAAAAATAAAACTGCTCATCACATGACTTTGGTGCCTCTTTGTAGTAGGTATGCCAGTAACAGTTCCTGCATCAAGCTAATTGGTTCCTGACTGCTGTATGTTTAGAAAGAATTAAGAATACTGACATGATGTCCTTTATTCAGCTGCACAGCACTCCTCTTCACGTCGCTGTGAGAACTGGACACTGCAAATGTGCAGAACATCTCATCCACTGTGGAGCTGACGTTAACGCCAAAGACAGAGTAAGAAGCCAACACGTGTATCACCGATTCAACAGAATGGTTCACTTTTTAGTATAACGTCTGTTAAGACAGATTGAATGTTGAGATGACAACATTGAGTAACTAGCACAGTATTCTAGCTACATTAGCTACATTTGTACACAGCACCTCAGTTAGCAACACTACCTGGCGCCTATTGCTTTCAATTTAACTTGTTTTAATAATAAACACAACTTTTTCAATTCTAATTTATATCAAACACAACCTATTTTCACAAAATAATTAATTTATGAACACAAAATTTTTTATCCTTACAAATATTCCTTTGCATGTTTATATGTGAATATTTGCTGTTTTTTTCCTTGTTTTCATACTGATCATCATACTGATTCTTTTTTGTGAACATCGTCATCCTTATTTTCAGGCATTTGATTTACCTAACAATGAAGTTTTAAATCAAAATAATGTATAAATGTGATAATCACCATATGAGAATAATAATAGCAATATTATTCAAAAAAGACTGAGTTGTAACTTCAGCTAATGTTTTGTCCAGGATGGAGACACACCGATGCACGACGCTGTGAGAATCAACAGATTTAAGATGATTAAGTTGCTGATGATGTACGGCGCTAGCCTCAGCACCAAGAACACTGTAGGTACCCAACAACAGCTCACTTCCACGCAGCATCACAGATCCAGGAAAAACTAAAACAGTAAAACTAGAAAGATCAACATTCAATATCTTGCCTGTGGTAATGCGTCTACCTTGTGGATGAACTTTTACTGTTTTGTGAAACATAATGGAATACGTTTGGGCACAAATGAAGTTGTGAATTCTTTTTTTTTTAATTGAATAAATTCAATTTAATTTGATTGTATAAATAGAAATAGTCTCAGTTCTGTTTCTGGGAACCTGTTTTGTAGCAACTATGCTAGATGACATTAGCCAGTTACTCAGACATCAGCAAATATGACTCAATAATTGAAGATACAAATTTGATGGTGAATCTAAAGAAAATTTTCATATTTTCTGTTCTAATCCCATTTTTGTTTCTCTGGTGCAGGATGGGAAAACCCCACTGGAGACTTTGTATTCATGGCAGAATGGTGCCAAGAACCTACTGTGTAACTTTAGCCAGGATGGATATGACCAGTAGGACCCATCTGGTCTGATGTCCCCTGATGACTTTATTCAATGTCATCAGGGGTTCTGTGGTTTGACAGAGCTTTCTCCAGGGTTCAGGAACCTTTAACTACACTGTGAAATCAAATAATGATGTTGTTAATGATGAAGTTAACATTAAGATTAATATTGCTGGACAATGTTTTCACATTCTTTTTTTATTTTTTATTTAACCTTAATTGAAATGAGTCTGTGTCCACACAGTGGCATGTATTAATCTTTGATAATATAAAGTATTCATGCCGTACCTTAAATTACCAAAAAATAAGTGCGGTGTTTTGGGTTAATAGACGACATTTTAATTTAAACTTGTATTTATTTTGTTTTGGAAGTGGCAGAAGAAAAGTATGTTTTTGTGAGAACTATGTTTTCTTGACAGCACAGAAAGAAAGTTGACAGTTTTGAAATCTTAATGGATCAAAGGAAAAAGTATTTATATTGACTGAATACATCAGGACATGTGAATGTAATCAAAAGTATTGTTATTATTAGTCACATCTGTATGTAATGTACATTTTGTCTAAATAATGGATTTAATAAAGTTTTCAATTTTAATCAAGAACATCCAGTACAATAACAAAAGCCAGGTTGTGTCAGTAATTGTGTTCCCTCAGACCCCGAAGCAGGGGAACCTGTGTAAATCATTAAAAATGAATAATAAAATAAAAGTGAGTCCCAGGAGACAGGTAATATGACCACAGTCCTAGAAAGCCCAGTTTTCAAAGTCTTGCTGTGGTTTTAATTCGGGTCATTTGTTCATTAGAACCCTATTTTGACAACGTTCACAGCAACATTAAACTGCATTATGTTTCTCCAGCAGACAAAAAGTTTACTCTTAACTGGTCAGTTTGATTTTAAC
>CM027082.1:29068942-29079799 GCA_015343265.1 Pao palembangensis | reverse complement strand
TACGTCCTCAAAATAAACAATGCGCCCCAGATCAATTATAACACGCTCTGCATACTGGCGCGCCCTGACTCTTGCGTCCTTTTGCTGGCTGTTGTTGAGTTTCTGGGGACACATAGTGAATAGAAGAAGGACGAGTGCAGGAAGAGAGTGATGATGAAGGAAAACAAAACTTTCACTGCTTTTAAACAGCAACCGTTAGGAATAAAAAAGCTGCTTTTGATTTAATTTTCAGTGTTTTAAGAGTCATTTCAAGAAAGAGCTAAACACTAGTGCTGGGCTATATATCGGTTCATACCCAGTACCGGTATTTATTTTTCTTACGATGTGAATTTTTCGTATATGCCGTACGTTGAGTACGCAGCGTGCACAACGTAGCACAGTGAAAGTTCTGAAACAGAAGTTCCAGAACGGGTTGATCATGACACAGAAGAACTTGTACCAAAAAGAGGATTTGTGTCTGTGTTTGAAAGTTTTTTCGGTTTTAAGAAACTGCCGTTGATCAAACAACAATTCTCTGTAAACGTTGTAGAGCTAACGCTGTAGCCGCCAGACGCAACAGGAGCAGTTTGCTGCCCCACCTCAGCCGCAAACACGTCTGGAATATCAAGACTAGCTTAATGTTCAGCGCTTGTTAACACTGTGTAGTTGATTTTTACAAAACGTGTTTTTCCCATATTTTTGAAAAATGTGAAAAATAAAAGGCTTCTGTACTTTGACTGTCAGGGATTCTGATTCCTTCCCTTCAGCAGAATATGAGGCAGCCTCATTCTGTGAGCCCATGCAAGCCTGGATTAACGCTAGTGTGGACCTTCATCTTTTCCTACAATAGTCACACCTCAGGACAGTAAAATAGGCCACTCTAAGCCAGTTCACTGCAGCCATTTGTCTCTAAATCATTAGAAAAGGTGGTTATGACACCCAGACAAAAAATCAGTCTTATACCGTGAAACAGATCCCGTGATATCAATTTTTGGTCATACTGCCCCGACTACTAAATGCCCTCCATCTTTGAACCCACTGTGGCCGACGAGTCAAAGTTTGCCCACCCCGACACGGTGTGTGTGTGTGTGTGTGTGTGTGTGTGTGTGTGTGTGTGTGTGTGTGTGTGTGTGTGCGTCCACTCTCACCGGTCATGGCCAGGCTGCTCCGCCGGGCCCAGCTCTCATCCTGACTCAGCTGCCGGTGCACTTTGGACTTGGTGGCAGCAGTCGCGGCTGGAGACAAGTCGGGATTACTCAACTTCCTGAAGAGGAGCGGAGGCGGAGCTGCAAACTCCTTCTGGAGGGATGGAGGAGAGCGCAGATTAGACTATGAGAGGCTGAGTCTGGAATGGATCAGACCTTTGGAAAGTCCAGCTGGACTTAGGAGCACAGCATGGATCCATTCATGCATGACTCAGCATCTGTGGAAGCATCAGCTGGCCCCCCGTTTCCACAGAGGCGTCTCCGTCCGTCCTGAGTAGATTCCATTCAAGTCAAAGCCTCAGTTTCCACTGGCTGTGGCTCCGCCCACGGCAGGGCTGGGGGCTTCACCCATGGTAGGGCTGTGGCTCCGCCCACAGCAGGGCTGGGGGCTCCGTCACCCTCCTCAAAAATACACATGGCTTCTACTTTGGATGGACGGATGGAGCACGTCGCAACAAGCTAGCACAAGGCATCGCGTGCGGCACAGGAAGTCGGGTGCAAAGAAAAAATAAAACATCCTGGAATTTGTCAAAATAAAAGCTCCCGTATTTGGAGCGATGTTCTTTTTACGTTATTACGTGTGAATCATCTTTTTTTTGTTATTACAGGTGTGAATCATCTTTTTCTTGGGCCGTTTTATCTCGTTTGTGGGTGTGTGAAACAACATCACAAGTTAACTTATTGTTTGCAGCAGATCTTTGAATATATTAAATAACGTAAATAACCAGAATTTACAAGAAATAATGGATCTAGTACACATTTTAGGAAGCATTAATAGAATTCCCCATGGTGGAGTCACCAAGATCTGAAGAAAGGGGAGATTTTCCTCCTCTAGGAACAAAGAGCGTCTTCTTCTGTGGCTCCTTTCAAAAACTACAAAGTGGTAATATTGCGGTTGTACGTGATTTGGTTTTCAGCGTCCTGTTGAAAAAGATCGCTTTAAATACGGGAGCTTTTATTTTGACAATTTCACGGATGTTCCCAAACAGGACGGACGGGGTTACGCTTACCGAATTTTCATGCAATTTCAAAATGACAGACAAAATTCCAAAGTCTACATAAAATCTTTAGCGTGGTGCTAAAGTTGACGCGCTCTCGTGATCAGTGGTTAAGTGTGAGGTGTCCTTACAACCCGATTTGAGCTCGTCTTTTCCGGGTCTTCGGAAACATGACATCACCTTTACAGACAACCAACGGGCGCGCTCTCAGCACCAAACAGGAAGTAGCAGACATGGCGAAGATGCTGAAATGGCGGAGGTTTATGTGGAGCGTTCAAAAAGAAGAACTCCTCAAGCCTGTTCTTTCAACCAGGACCGTGTCCACATTCTCCGATGTCTTCTCTTTTTTTTGGACTTTTTTTTTTTTTTTTAAACAAAGGTGACCGCACACAATGGTGGCTACTGACCAAAGCTAAATAAACATAAACCTATTCATTCATTCATCCTTTGTCTCTTCCTCCTCCATTTCTCTCTGCTCAAAAGTGGTTGTTGGAATTTTCCAACAGGTGCATGATGGGAAACAATCTTGAGAATCTAGTTGTA
Source organism: Pao palembangensis (assembly GCA_015343265.1). Lineage (NCBI taxonomy): Eukaryota > Metazoa > Chordata > Actinopteri > Tetraodontiformes > Tetraodontidae > Pao > Pao palembangensis. Next base: position 29,077,074 of record CM027082.1, on the reverse strand, counting down.
GACCCCCGGAGAGACCAGAGCCAGAAAAAAACAGCAGGTGAGTCCCCAGCAGGGGGCAGCAGTGTGCCAGTCTGCAGGAGGGTGACAGCCGGTATCACTGAGTGTGTGTGTGTGTGTGTGTGTGTGTGTGTGGGGGGGCGGTGATGCACCACAGCTGTCTCTGCAGACACACTCAGGAGCTTTACAAGACTTTTCGTGTCTTGTAAAATAAACGCCGAGGCACCGCAGGAGCACCGAAAACATTTTTCCCTGAAACCAGAAAAAAACAAACACAAATAAGAGAATAAAGAGATCAAAACACTCGCCAAAACACACCAGCGTTGAAACGGAGCTCCACGCTGGGACGAGGTCTTCCTGAAGGTTTAAACAGGCTGACTGAATCCAGATCCCTTTGTTTAAGGTCATTCTGCGTGAATTCAGATTCTGCTGAGATGATAAAAGATGACTCAAATGTTTGGAGCCACGTGGTCATTCCAGTTGCACTGGTTTTGGAAACCATGTTAGCCCTGGTTTCATCTGTCCTAGCTGATAAAACCCTTAAACGCCTGAACAGGGAAGAAGAGAAGAGCTCCTAAATCAAGCTCATGCTGATTCTGTAGCAACAGGGTGATTTTTCAGGCTTTACTGGGCTCACTTGGAGACTGCTGAGTCATGCTAATCCACCAGAACTGCTACGAAACCATGAAGAAAATGAAGGGTGCCTCCTGGGGTGCACACACCAGCCTCCGTCTAGTTTACACTTGCACTAGAGCCGCGTCGCCTCGGAGGGTTTTTATTACCTCCAACATCTGGATGCTTCCAGCGTGTAAGCTTGCTACAAGAACATACTTAGCATTAGCGCCATCAGCCATGAAGCTAACGAGAACGTTGGTCTGGTTTGATCCGTCTGCAGCCCCACAGAAGGTCTCAACAGGCTACGAACAAAGGCTTCTAGCAGCTGATTTAAGCTTTCAGAGGAGGAGGAGGATGCCTTCCTTTACTTTTATTTTAGAATAAAGTTAAATAAAGCATGTTCAGACTGGTGTCAGACTGTTGAAGCCTGACACCAGTCTGAACATGCTGAGTGTGTGTGTGTGTGTAATACGTGAGCTGAAAGAACTCCGTGAACATCAACAGATGAATCACGCGTGCGTACGATTGCATCACATCTGCTTCCTGTCCGTCAGCAGCGGAAGACGCTGGCGTGGCGCTCAGGCGCTCGTGACAGAGCAGCATGTAGTCTGTCTTCTTCTGTGGTTTTAGGAGTACAACAACCGTCAAACATAACAGCTGGATGAGCAAACATCTGCAGGCTACCCCTGAGCTCATGACAGGAAGTGTAGACACGGGCCCTAATTCCTTGGAACTCTCGGTACATTCCCAGCGCTTGGGGAAAGTAGACAGACGCTGGGGCTCGTTCTCCCCGTCTCCATGGCGATCTGGAGGAGAAATAACAACAGCAGGTTGGACCGTTGGGGTGAGATCAGGATCTCTGCGGAGGGAGCAGCAGTTTGTGGTTAATGGGTAAGAGACGAGCGAGTCTTCAGCCTCCAGCTGACCTGCCGCATCCAGCCAATCATCTGCAAGTCTGGTCCTGCACAACAGACGCAGCAGCATCTGATGCAACGTCTCCTCAGTGAGTTCTGCTGCAGCGGTCACATGACCAGGTCCTTCCTGTGGCGGCTCTGGGCCTGTTCTGCTCCGCGAGCCAGAGGTTTGGGAACTCTGGAGGAACAGGAAGAGCCCGAGGAGAGGAGCCAGAGGTTTGGGAACGTCTGAGATCACATGTTCAAGCTCCAACAAGCAGGCAGAACCAAGAGGAGCTCTCTGCTTCCTCCTCCCTGACATGTGCACATACTGTTACAATACTCAAGTTTGCTATTACAACCAGACGGTTGCCGTGGAGACGGGGACCTGATGGGGAAACAGCCTGAACAGTCAAACGAGAAGGGAAAGTGCTGAAAGAGGAGTTTGGCTTTTGTCGGCGTGGAGGCGGACCCGATGATGTCACCACAGGAAGTGAGGAAGCTGATTGTGAACCTCATGAGGTGCAAACATAAACAAGGCTTCTGTTAATTCAGGCGTTTCATTTCTGTGCGTGTGTCTCCCTCACGAGGACGAGAAAGGAGCCCTGATGGACGCCTGATCTCAAACATCCAGCTTTCCACCGCGATCCAGGAGCATCCAGCCAACAGCTGCAATCACATCCGTCTTCATCCTTTACGAGCAGCGACCTTTCCAATCCCACGCTGTCCTCATTTATCAGTCTTGCGTAGGAACGTGCGCAGATCTGCGTGCAGGAATCAAGGTGTGATAAAAGACACGTGTGAAGGATGAAAATTCCGTATCTGGCCAATCCCAGTGGACGACACCGGCGGCGGATCTTCATTAGCATGCTCCGCCCATAAATAGTCATGTTTCAGAGGCTCCGCCCACTGAAGTCAAACGTTAAGAGGAGAAAACTGGCAAACAATCCAAACTTTTTCCATCTGGAAGTTGTTCCCCTGGAGTCTGAGGTGGAGGTTAAAGAAGGACGAGTGTTTGGAAGCAGGAATCCTCGCATCCGCGACGTCAGAGCTGAGGTGAGATCTGAGCGGCTCGTACGCTCACGTCCAGATCAATAAACGCCCAGCCTTGCCTGGAAACAGCCGTGCACGGTTTTCTGTTGCGCACGGTTGAACAAGAACAGCAGTAGACTTCAGGGAATTCCCACCGTTGAAACGTCCTTTTCTTTACGGAGCAACAGTGAGTTGGTCAAGGCTGGGAACTGGTCTGGTTGGTGACCCGTTTCCAGACTCCCACAGGAAACCAAAGGAAAGGTCATGGAAGCACCAAAACTTCACCACAGCTTCCACAGACAAACAGATGACTGGGCAAACTGGTGAAAGGGGTGGATGCTGGAGCCAGTGGGTTGGTTAGCTCCAGTCACAGCTGGATTTACTGGTGAGGGCGGGGTCTCCTTTGACCTCCATGCTGACCCCAGCCTGAGCGGAGGGCTGGTTCATGACTGTACATGACTGCCGTGCTCAGAAACAGGCCTTCACACGCTGGCCTGCACCTGCTGCTTCAGTGGGTCACATGTGCAGGCTGGTGGGCTTCTGGGCCAACCGAGACCATCACAAGGTCCAGTTATTCACAGGAGAGAGTGATGCTTGCTTCCGGACCAGAGCAGAGAGCTTAGGGAAGCTCAAACCTGTGCAGGACTTTCTGTCTGCCTTCCGTCTGTCTGAACCTCCCTCTGACTTTCCTTTAAGTCTGACTTTAGTGCTGAACTTTCTGGTTTATTTTATGGCACCAAGGAAATGGATCATCCACCGTGGCACCATAACAGCTAGAGACCACCTTTACCCACAGGTGACAACAAGGCCGCAGATGAAACCTGGCAGTCAGGCAGATGGAAGAGAGCCAACGGAGGGAAATTTACAACAGTAATCAAAGATAGTTAGCCTCCGAGCCGCTAGTTAGCCTCTGAGTTCCTACTTAGCCTCAGAGCTCCTAGTTAACCTCAGAGCTCCTAGTTAACCTCAGAGCTCCTAGTTAGCCTCTGAGTTCCTACTTAGCCTCAGAGCTCCTAGTTAACCTCCGAGCTCCTAGTTAACCTCTGAGCTCCTAGTTAGCCTCCGAGCTCCGAGTTAATCTCTGAGCTCCTAGTTAGCCTCCGAGCTGGAGGAAGCAGGATGTTTGGCTGGAAGCTTGTCTGTTGGCCACAGCCCAAATGCTAATGACTCCTAATCACTGCGAGGAGGGACACAACCTGGACAAACACGGAACACAGGCAGAGGACGGCCTACACACCAGTCCTGGGACATGACAAACACGGTCCAGACTAACACACGAGCTGCCTGGTCTCCATTCAGCAGCTCTTCGGGCCTCGCTGAGGAAGCTCTGGCTCTGAACCGTCATCCTTCAGAACAGCTTAAGGAAAGACTGTTCCTCCGGGAGTGGAGCAGGTTTAATGGTTAACCTGACAGACAGCTAATGAGCAGGAACGAGCAAAGAGCAAAGCTACCGTTGGCTTCCATTTTCGAGAAGGTACGGCTGAATGTGAACATCTGGGCTGAACTGGTCAGTCACCAGTAACCAGGTGTTGATAGGGAACGTTCAGCCTGGTGTAACAGGACTTCTGGAAGGTCCCATATGAGGGAGCCAGTTCCAGCAGCTGCTCTCAAAGTTCCTCTCAAACCCAGGAGGGAAGACTGATCTGAAGAGCTGAGGTATTTCTTCCTGCATCCTGACACTTCCTGTTAGGGTTCGCCCTCCTCTGGCCCACGCCCATTAACGCTCTCCTGACACCATCAGCTAAAACTTCCCTTCAACAACAGAAAGTACAACAAAAACACATTTGACCTCTAAAACCCAACATCAACGGATGCCTTGTACTGGGAATACTGGCTGGACACCAGTGACAGGAAGCTCAGTAGTCTGAAACAATCAAAGCATAAATATCCAGATATCATCCGATTAAATAATCAACAAATAACGAAATGTAATCCTCCTATCAAAGAGTGGAACCGGATGGATAATTAGGAAAGAGTGCTGGGGGGAAGGTGGAGGAGCAGGTGAGCAAACCGAACCTGTTTCAGGGCAAATAGACGCAAATGAATCGATTTGTCTCGCGCTGTCTGCGGGTTCGCCCTGATCTTTGGCTGACAGGCTCTCCGAGGATCAGCAACCAACTTTTCTCACTTTATTAACACACTCACCGCATCTTTGTCCTCGCCAAAGCCCGAATGCTGTTCCGTGTTGCAGAGTTTTCTTTTATTACTATTTTCCGTCTTCTTCATCGTGTAACAGCGGTAAATCTCCTCTTGCGGCTGGGTGGGGGTTTGGCTCAGGTTAGCGGGCTAGCAGCGCGCTGTTGTCCGCCCCATCGAAACGGATGTCACAGCTTGTTGATACGGGATGTTGGGCTGCGGGATCACATGAGACTTTGCTCCAAGCAGCCATTCCTTCTCAGACACCAGTCCCGCGGCTGTGGCCAGCCAGTTCACAGCCTAGCGCGACTTTCCTGCCGCCTGCACATCTGGAAAAGCCGTTCTGACGAGCTGTCAACCAACCGCACAGCCGCAGCCTTTAGTGTCGTCTTAAATGAAGCTGTCGCTTGTTCACACAAACGGTTTATAAGTCAGGGAGTAAAAACGGTCCATGCCTTGTTGACTTCTTGTCTCCGTGTCCGGCAGAAGTCCATCCAAAGCAGCTCGGTAGTCAGACGCGGGTCCTGCTAGCTAGCCGCGGTCCTAGCTGCTAACCGACACTAGCTGAGCTACAAGCCGCGACACCTTCTAACGTCTACCTGGCACAAACATCGTGACACCCGTGATACGTCTGCCCTCTCATCCAACGGATGCTTCCAGAATATTCCAGAGTGTTTTATCCAAGAGTTGTCGCCATTTTCAGCGGCGCTTACATCCTGGAGGGAACGCTAGCGTCCACGTCTCGACACCGGGTCCAGCTCCGTGTTGAACTGCAGCCGCGCCGCGACACAGCTCAGGTTGTTTCCTGTCAGCCTGACGTCAGGAGGTCCGAACAAAATACAATATCCGGTTTGAGTTTACCGCAATAAAACTTAAACCGTCTCTCGTCTTTAACCGATTTTAATGAAATTAAGATTGTATATCTGATATCATTATAAGTAAGATGACTGACGTCTCCGAAACAGTCCGACATTTAAAATCACGTTTGGGATCTAAATGATCGTCTTTAAAACAAACACTAAGACATGCAAGTCATCCTGCGGCGCGCACAGGTGTTTTATTTTGAAAAATAAAACTTGTTATTTGTTCTTTTTCCTGGTCTTAACTATGGTAATCGTACACGTTTCCTTCTTTTTAAATTCGCGGTGCGCGCGCGTGTGGTAGGCGCGCGCGCGTATCTGTTGACTTCTGCTTCCAGCTACGTAGTTCTGATTTCATCTTTAACCAAAAGCTTTAATTTAACGGATACAAAATTCCGTTTGAATTGAGAGTTTCTGACTGTACTTCTGGAATTCTGCTGTTAAGTTGGTGAAAGTGTAACAAATTGAAGATTTTCCCAGGAAGAAAAAAAACAAAAAACCCAACAGACATATTTGAATATAATTTATTAAAAAGGAGCTGAAAGGTAACTTGTTTTTAGCCCTATTTAGTAAAAAGACCCTCAAACATTTAAATAAAAACGACATGCATAGACACAGCTTTTCTGTTTCACACAGCAAAAACCTCCAGAACCACTTCCAATTTATACATGCACGCTCTAATATGTACATGTACACATGACACCTGAAACCACGTAATCACTGAAGATGATGCTAGGTGTGACTCGTGGGTAAAAACACACCAAAAACCTTTAAATTCTTTAAAAACTCACACATTGTTCTCTTTGGCTGATCTTATTGCTTTTCCTCTCTTACATGAAAGAATAACTCTCTAAAAATATTTGGACTTTCAAAATAATGCTACAGAAAAACAACCGACATGGCACTTAAAGAACACAACTACAACATTAAGCATGTAATTGCACAATTACCCAAATAATTGCATATTTCAGAGAAGAGGGTAGCGAAGCCAAGGCTCATGCACTAAAACAGCACGAATTCACGGAGAAAAACAAAAAAAGATAGAAAGACATGAAAAACAGCCCAAGTTCAGACGCACAGAGACAAATGCATCAGAAATCCTGCAGAGGCTTTAAGGGAATAATCAGACACCTGATTTTCCTTTTTCCATGATTGTCAGGTCATTGAAGGCATCACACTCTAACATGCGCTTGTTTTCTGTCATAATGCTGGTTAAGAAATGTTCAGACCTGGTTATCTGTTAACATTCTAACTCAGCAGCAAACATCCGGGGACACAAACAGGAAATATTAAACTGGTGTTCAAGCATGAACATCATCTCCCATCAGACAGTCAGCTTGTTGACAGTAGTTGAACATTTTATAACAATGAAGAAGCTTTGTCAGAGAATATGGCTTTGTTTCCAAATGTTCTGCACACAAACGCCGACCTGAGCGGGTGCTGACGGGAAGCATGTGGCAGCTAAGTTCCCATCAAGCTTCTGACCAGGAGATTCGAGTTTAGGAGAATCTCCTGCAATCACATTCAGCCTGTTCTACAGGTAAACTGACTGCAGGGGGCGCTGGTGAGGAGTCAGTCCCGGGGTGGAGGAGGAGGAAGAGGAGGCAGGAGTCCAGGGTCTCAGGATGCTCCAATCAGGAGAGAAGGTGAGCTCACAAAATCCTCCAGAGTTTTTGTCTGAAACATGAAGGAAAAGGTTTGTTAATGAGAAAAGTTTCAGTACTTTTACTGTAATTCAGTTAGCATGAAGGAGGTTAGTATCTAGAAATACTGAATGAATAAATAAATAATTAAGACCACAACTTAAAAGTCTAAATTATAAGAAAAAGATTATGAGCACAACTATGACAAAAGGATGTAAGGAAATTATCGTTCAGGGGTTGTTAGAGCTGAAAAACAAACCAGAATTAATAGAAGGGTTAGCATATTATTGATGAGCATACATGTGAGAAAACAAAAGATAAGTTCAGTTTTTATGTGTCACGTAGCAGCAATACGATTCAGAGTTCAGTAAAACAGGCAAAAAGACAGCATAAAACAACTCAAATGAGCCATAAAAAATAAGTAAACAAACTAAAAGATCTTTGTTGCTGTTATTATTGTTCTGTTTAATTCATTTGTGGGTTTTCTTTTTGCTCAACAGGTTGTTGCTGTTGTTTAAATGTCTGTATAAATAAAGTTAAAGTTGAAATCCTGCTCGTGGGCCCCCCCGGTGGACATTATTATAACTACAGACAAACATTCCCGCGAAACGACATGCAGCAAAAACAGCCAGTAAAAACACAAGAGACTGACTGTACCTTTAACAGGACAGAGGTGTGAGGAAGAGGAAGAAGAGGAGGAGGAAGAGAAGGAGGGAGGAGAACAAGAGGAAGGTGGAAAGACAGGACGAGGAAGAGGAGAAGAGAAAGAAAAGGAAGCAGAGGACAGAAGTGAGGAGGTAGGAGAGACAGAGGGAAGAGAGGATGAGGAAGGAGAGGAAGAGCAAGATGGGGAAGGAGGAGAGGAGGAGGAGGAGCAGGGGGAGGAAGGAGAGGAGGAGGGAGGAGAGGGATGATGAAGAGTGGACATTCTGCTCTGGTTCACCTGCAGAAACTCA
>CM027082.1:29061442-29063942 GCA_015343265.1 Pao palembangensis | reverse complement strand
GCCGCCATCTTCAGAAACGTAGGAGATGCGATCTAATTGGTCGGTGGCGTCAGAGAGGGCGTGGCTACTGCAGGGCGTGTCAGAGCGATGAGGATGGTGATGCTGGTTTAGTCGGGCCTGGAGGGACTCGATGATCTTGTCCTTCTGCTGCAGCTCCTTACTGAGCCTGTGTAAACACACACACACACACACACACACACACTAGTTAAATTATGGCGTACCTCAAGCCTCCTTCCTCGGCCCATTATTTGTTTCTATTATTATGATTTGAAGAGGATCTTGTTGTTGTTTCCCTGCTCTCCGGCTGAGGGTCAGACATGAGGTCAGCTGGTTCTGGTCTGAATGAGCTGGAATAACGCCGGCCAGTTCATACTGGGATCCTCGGGGATCCTCGGGGACCTCAGCAGTCCTCCGCCCTGAGATCTTCTTACTTGTGGATCTGCGTGAGCAGCGCCCTCCTCTCCCTCTCGCCAGCTCTCTTGAGCAGCAGCACTTCCCTCTCCTGAGCCTTCCACTCCCACAGAGAGAAGGAGAACAGAGCGTCTCTGTACAGCGGGCTGCTTTTGGACAGCATCGTCTTCCACAGCGGCGCCATCGGCAGCGCCGCCCCTCTCTGCCCCACCCCCGCCGTGGCTCAGCAGCCCCGGACGCAGTTCTTCATCTGTCCCAGCGTGGCTCCTCAGATTAGCGGAGGGGTGGCAGGTGAAGAGCAAAGCCTCTGATTGGATTCACACACACACACACACACACACACACACACACACACACACACACAGTTCTGATCCCAGCTCAGGATCTGCAGCCTGAAGCAGCAGACAAGGCGGCGTCCTTAAACGTGGAAGGGCGAAGCGCCTCGGCTCTGCTCCGGAGTCCACGCCGGCTCTAAAGTTCTGGACCTTGTCTGGGATCTGTGCGTTTCCATGACGATCTGCTCCGCTTCCTGCTCCTCTCTTCCTCTGAATGGTTCCGTGTTATTTCCACTCCGGACCCCAGCGCAGCCTCCGGGGGAGGAGAGTGCCGTCATTCAGGCTGAAAGGAAGGTCCGTCCTTCCTTCCTTCCTTCCGTCCGTCCTTCCTTCCTTCCTGTCTTCCGTCCTTCTTTGTTCTTCTGTCCTTCAGGCCAGACGTGCCATTAGCCACCTCTCAGCTGACAGCAGCTCCAGGAGCAGAGAAGCTCTGGATGCTGCTGGTGAGCGACGCTCTCTCTGCTCATCCGCCGCCTCCCTCGCCTTTCCCTCCCTCCCTCGTCTTTCCCTCCCTCCCTCCCTCCCCCTCCCCCCCCCCTTCTGTGTGCGTTTAGCTGCTCCTGACCTATTTCTTCTCCCCTTTGGAGGTTTTAGTAGCTTAACCTGATTAGAAGCTGTGTCAACGTGCCCGGCGGCGTTACGGCATCAGAGCGTCGCCACGCCGATGATGTAAACATCCCAAACACACACTCCCACACACACACTCCCACACACACACTCAGACTGGAGCAACTGTAGCAGGAAGGTGATGGACAAGCCGACGTTAGAACGTTTAGATGAAAACTGGGATGAGAGAACGGCCGTTTACGACGTCCTGCGTGTGTAAATCTGCTCATCAAAGGGCGGAATTGAATTCAGAATAATAAAATATAAAATTAACCCCCACTGACAGCGAGACTGAACCGCCTGAGAGAACCAATCAGAGCGCTGAAACCAGGCGACCACAAACAAACACGTCTGCTGACCATCTGCTGCCTGTATTTACAGGACTCGTGTGGCCAAAGTTGGCGCTGTTGTTCCTATTCAAGATCACATGACAGGAAGTAGCTAACAAATTGTGACAGGACAGTTAGCCTTACCCCTGACCCCTGACCCTGACCCCGACCCTATTAGACCATCCACGTCTTTGTTATTAACGTTTCCTGATGTTCGTTTCCTCCTGCTCGTTCTGACCCTGGAGCTGCTAGTTAGAGTCCACACGTGGACGGTGTGACCGAGTGATGCTGACGTCCGTCCAATCGCAGCTCGGCCCTGCAGGGCTGTTGCGTCACCGATGACGTCACGGCTCCGCTCGGTGGTCCGATGGCTGCAGGGCGCCGTGAGGCGCTCGGCCAGAAACAGGAAATGAGAGCAGACGGGAAAAAAGAAACTGGTGGCAGGAAACGGTTCCGACATTCTCACCAGAGCAGAACCAGAACCGGGAAAGACCCAGAACCTTTGAGTGTTCAGGGTTCGGAAACATCGGGATTCCTTTGAGCTCCGTTTGTTTTGGAAACAGGAAGCAGCCAATCAGAAGCAGCCAATCAGAGCTCAGCATTAATCAATCAGCTCGTTATTACATTTGAGACCAGATCGCTGCTAACCCAGAACCAGCCGGACCACCAGTGAGGTTACACAAGCACATCCACTCATCCACTGCTGACACACACACACACACACACAGGCACACGCACACACACACACACACACACACAGGCACACAGGCACAGGCACACACACACAGGCACACACACACACACACACACACACACACA
>CM027082.1:28999212-29021544 GCA_015343265.1 Pao palembangensis | reverse complement strand
CTCTCTCTCTCTCTCTCTCTCTCTCTCTCGCTCTCTCTCTCTCTCTCTCTCTCTCTCTCTCTCTCTCTCTCTCCCACACACACACGCACACACACACACACGCTCTCTCTCTCACACACACACACACAGACACGCTCTCTCTCTCTCTGCTCACTCAGAGTTCTGACAGGCGAAACTTAGCGATCGCCCCCTGCTGGCGGGTGGCGATAACAGCACAAGCCCCGCCCCATTAGCTGAGACACAAACAGGAAGTTCTATTTCCAAAGGCTCTGCTCTTTGGACGCACTTCCGGTTCACTCCTGCAGATCAGCACAAGATGGCAGCGCTCCTGCGAGCAAACATGAGGAAGTTTAACACCATTAACTTCAGTTTTTGATCTTTTTGATGACCTCAAATCAGAAACACGGATCAAAGCGCGTCTGTCCAGGACATCTGACGGAATTTCAGGCTTCACAGGTGACTTTAAACCTGCGAGTTTGAGCCAATCAGGGATGGCGAAGAGTCTGGAGACAGAGGTGTGTGTGTGTGTGTGTGTACCGGGGGGCGTTCACATGTTCAGATGGCAGGAGTCGTCTCTGAGATTCCAGCCCCCCCGATCTGGGAAAAGAACACTTGATGCCATCAAAGGGAAGCAGATTGAAGCCAGATGTTGCTGCCTGGTTCTTTCCATGTATTTAATGAAGGCGAAGGGATGGAGGAGACTTTTGCATCATTAGTTCCCCCCAGATTCTCTTTCCCTGCCTACGAGTCCCTTCTGGTGCCAGCGAGGGCCAAAAAAAGGAGGAGAGAAAAGGTCTGAGACTTTCTCCTGCGGGGCCTCCAGGCCCTCTGCAGAGGTCCGCTCGTCTGGGTCTACAGGTCGGATGAGAAGGCTGATCAGGGCGAGGATGAAGAACACGAGGAAGCAGATGTTCTGACCCAGAAGGTCTGCTCTCTTTTACTGGATGGTGCGGTCTCTGTGGGCCCACACGTTCCTCACATCCATATTCAGCAAGTTTACAACAACAATTAACATTAACTTCACTCCTTCTCACCAGCTGACAACTTCATTACAAGGACCACAATTACTGAGGAATTATTATTAGGAAAACACACGTTTTACCCAGAAAGATATTAAAAACGAGTCTAACTTGAGAAAACGACAAAGGACGACCTCCTTCTTTGGGTTTGGTTTCTTCCCGACTGGAGCCGTTACCGTTGGTGATCGTCTGTTCAGGCCTTTGAAAACGATAAACTGGAAAAGCGCAGGAATAAAGAATGAGCAAAAGAAGGTGGAGTCACCTTCAGGAAGCTGAAGGATTGTTGCCGGCCGTTCTTTGGTTTGGAAGGGCCACCTGTGGTCTGCGGGCCGCAGGTTTGACACCTGTCCTTCGGAACGGTACGGTGCGGTAAGGGACGCTGTGGTACGGCCTGGGGCGAGTGTGTGTCTCCGAGATGAGAGCTGACCTGGGATCAGCGGGGGGGCGCTGGTTTCCAGTCTGAGATGAAACAAGAGTTGGTGTCTTTTTGTGGAGTCTTCTTTCCTTCCTGCCATCAGGGTTTGTTCGGATGGAGAGGAGGAGGATGGGATGGGAGTATTTCTACTCTTCATCCTGTCCCTGACGCCGAGGAACCGGCCTCCTCGGTCAGTCTGGTTTTCCTGCGCACGGTCTCACGTGTCACCGCCTGTGCGAGCGCCTGCGGCTCTTCGTCAGCTCTTCGTCAGCTCTTCATCAGACGCCGCTCCAGCTGATGGGAGATTTTTGTCCGTCTCCATTGATCCTGACATTTTTATCAAAGTGTAAATATTTACAACTTTCCTCAAAAATCAGTTAATTTACTGTTAATCTACGTGTGAAAGTTGTAATAAAATAAAACCTCTGCTGTTAGTGTTTTTATGTTTTTAAGATCTTTAAAAATAAAAAAAAAATCACAGTTCTGCTCCTGATTTTTTTTTATTTTTATTCCGAAGGAAAAAAATTCTCCCCTAAAATAATTCCAATTTAAATCTTTATTTATTGTATTAAATTCCGAAAAATCTAAAATAGTCTTCCTAATATTATAAATATGCATATAAATGTTGAAATATTGAAAAAGTTGAATTCTAAAAATGAGCTTTTAAAATATGTGTTTTAGAATTAAATGAAGATTACTGAAATGTTCAAACTTGCCGGTAAATGTCGTGATTTAGCCGGATGAACGCAGGAGGTTCGGTGGTCCAGCCTCAGCCGGGCCTTGCGTGCGGCTGCCGCCAGGAGCAGCCAGCAGGGATATTCCTGCCGGCTCCGGCTCCGGCTCCGGGTCCGACCGAACGACGTGTGTTTGCGCTGCTTTACGGCTGCGTTCGTACGTGCACACGCCGCTCTGCTGGAACCGTAAACTTGTCTGTGGTGTTCAGACATAAAACCTCAAATCTGCTTCTGATTAAAGCGACACGACGAGACTTTAGAGCGACAAACCCAGAATAATCCTCAAGCTTTCCGACACCTAAGCAGCCGCGCGCCGTCCGGCAGGTGTTGGCTAATTAGGGCCGCTTTTAGCTAATTGTGCAGATGTTCGCGCGCTGTGCAGATGCGGGCCGAAGCCAACCGCCCAGAAAAGGGCCTGATCTCAGAGGGTGAGAGATTGATGATTTGACGTGACGCTTCACGACGCGCAGGAAAATGGAGATTTTAGAACTTTGACTTTCATTATTTTTCTCCTTTTGTGCTCAGATTTCAGCGAATTTCTCAACCTGTCCGGAGATTTCAGGGCCACATAAATCACACGTTACTTTATAAACCTTCTGAAGTTCAGCCCAGCACGCGCACACGCACAGGCGCGCACACACACACACCGATGCGCAGCCTCTGCATCATAATCCAGACCACATTTCTGCTCGCTCAGACCTCCCTCTGGAGTTCTTCTGACAATTAATATCATTTTCATTTGAAGCCAAAGACGACGGTTCTTCATACAGAACAAGTCAAAACAGACCCGACAAGTTTCTGCAAAGGTTTTTTCTTGCAAATTGCAGCTTTTTTTTCCATTCTGGGGACGTTTGAGGTCCGAATATTCTTCTTTTAACAATGACCATTAAAGCTGTGATGAAACTGGAGCATGTCGTGTTTTTACGTTGCTGGTGTCGCATCTGTGATTAAAGCGCCCATTTTATGAAGTTGCTAATAATTTAATTTTCACAAAGGGATCATCAAGTGACCGTGGGGGGACAGGCTTGTCCCCATTTCCTCAACTCGTAAAGGTTTTTATCTTTAAAGAAACGGCTCGAGAATCGGCTGAGATGCGATTATGAGCAGTGACAGGTTGGTTTCATAGCTGCTGAAAAGAAATCTCAGATTAGATTGAAAACAGCTGGAATCCAAACGAGACGCTTCATTGAATTCACATTAGATATTTAGAATTTCAAATGTTGACCTTGGCGGTCCCGCGGGGACGGGCCGGACGGCGCTCGCTCCCTCCGCTGAGCTGGGGCTAATTACGAGAGCACCTTCATGGCGTCGGCCTCCGACGTCCAGATGTGACCGTAAAAACAACAGAAGTGGAAAAAAAGGCAAAGCTGAGCCCAGCAGAAGAACAGCAACAGGAGAGAAACAGGAATCATTCAGGGTGCAAATATTTTAATCATCTGAGCCAACGGCGGCGTCCGCGGAGAGGAGCGCACAAAAACGAGTCAGTTTACAACAAACCAATGTGCCCAGCTGGAAGCATCTTTGGGACTGCCCGTCTCCGCCGCGTCCTGTTTCCTTCAGAGCGTGGGTCAAAGGTCACCTGCTCAGCCCCACAATCAAAGCCTTCAGTGACGCGGCGGCCACGCGGCGCCTTCGATGCTGCAGCAGCCGGTAAATCAGGTTTAAAATAGCAACAATCAAACTGATCAGTGAGCTTACAGATCCCGTCAGTTTGTTTGGCCTCGGAACCGATATCTGTGCTCGACAGCCCTCTGTCAGCGAGGTGCGTAGCCTTTTACGAATCTACGTAGAGACATTGTTACCTTTGAAATAAGTCTACATTATTGATCGTCAGAGCTCCACGGGAATGCGTGGACCATCAGGAGGCGCCACTTTCCCTCAGGACGCACGTTTGTAGCGTTTCCTGCCGAGTCTCTGCTGGGAGCCTGGCCCCTCCCCCTTCGGCTGGCTCCTCCCTCGCAGTCTCCTCCCCCTCGCAGTCCGCTCGACAGCACGCCGGAGCCTCCGGGCTGTCGGCGGTAGCGTCTCTGTCCTCCTTCCCCTGGGCGGCGTGCAGCTGCAGCTGCAGCATCAGCTCCTGCAGCTTCTCCGCCTTCCTCAGCTCGTTCTGCTGGATGATGGCGTACAGGTGCTCCGTCAGCTGCTCCTTCACCTCCGTCTTCCTGTGGAGGTCCAGCTTAGCCGTCACATACTCAGACTCCGCCTTCTCGTAACGCTTCCTGTCCACAAACACAATCGAAGTGGGGTTTTTTTGACAGTGAATCCAGAAAATTCCAAAAGTGTAAAATGAAGAGACCATTGGCTACAGATGATCGTTTATTAGCCGCAGTGGGCGGGGACTCGGACAGAAATGCCATGGCGACGTGGACCAAGCAGGACAGCTGCCACTGCTCCGCTCGTTTGACAACGTCCACAGTAACCTCAGAGTGGCTCAAACGCCAGAGCCTGAGCGTGAACGTCCCCACAGGGGGCGGGGCTAACTGCACACCCGCAGATGCTGCTGGGGAAGTACAGCTGTGGCGAGCTTCTGTCTCTGCTGGTCAAGAACTGGAGGAAATAAAACCTAAACACGTGACTGGATGCCGAGTCTGATCCTGAGCTGATACGAGGACGTGCTGCAGGGGGCAGTGTTCCCAACACTCACCCCGGAGATCCCAGTCAGGCTCTCTGCACTGGTCCGACTGGTTCCCTTCCTCATTAAACCGGTCTGTCTGTGAACCGGTTGGTTCAGAAAAGTAGACGTATTCTTAAAGCTCTGCACACGCATATTCTCCTGCGACGGATGACTCTTTGAGACACGTTTGTACCTGGCAGCAGAGTAGTCCCAGCTGGCCTGCTCGATCCGGTCCCTCAGGATGCTGATGTCACTGGACACCAAGTCGTCCAGGGTCTGCAGTTCCTTCTGGATTCTTTTTAGCTTCACAGCTTCTTCCTGAGTCTGCTTTGACCTGCAGACAGGAACAAGGATCATACTGAGGAGGAGGGGGAGGAGGGGGAGGCGGAGGAGAAGAGGGAGGAGGGTTGCCACGACGGCCACGCTTACTTTTCTGCGATGGTTTTAGCCAGCAGGGCTTTGGTTCGTTTGTTCCTCTGTTCTATTATCTTCTGTTCTTGCTGCAGTTGCTCCAGTCGTGTCTTCTCTCGTCTGACAGACAAGCAGAAATGACTCAAACTTTAATGATTTGAAGAGAGAAAACCTCTCACAAATCTATAAAGAAGTCATCTGCCTCAAACGAGGTGAAACATTTAGGCACAAAACTGTACAATGCAATAAATCTATAAAAATGTGTACAACTATAAGAAAATCTAAATTTTCAGACTTAAAATTTGGATGAGCTTTGTAGATGTTACAGTTTTATATAGTCTTAACGATGAAGCTATTCAGGCTAAATATTGAGAGTATTTGTTGACTGCATATTAAAGCCATACTAACAGTTCCACCTCTTCTTTCTCCAGCTCTTTGACACCCGGGCTCGTCTCCTCCGCAGGCGGCTGGTGCTGTTCGATCACATCGGAAGGTTTCGGCTGATCCGTCTCTTTAACAGCCAGATCTGCAGTAGAAGGACCCAGTTTTTCGTTCGCCGGTGGTTTGGCGAGTTGCTGCTCCGGCTGCAAACCATTGGACGCGACTGTGTGGTTCTTCTGAACGGCGAGCTGCAAGGCTTTCTCCCGCTGTACCTGCTGCCTGCTCCGGTTAGCTGGAGCCGGTCTACGACCGCGGGCTGCCGCTGCGGGCACCGGCGAGTCTGAACGGACATGCGGTAATGAAGAAGCTTTTGATTTTGATGGACAAAAACATTTACAAACTCCAGGAAGTAAGCTCAGAGGCTAACATTAGCAGTAGAAAAGACTACCTTTGTGTTGAATCTTTCGTAACTCCTCATCAGAAAAACCGGCCCAGCTGCTCATTTTTTACAGATTTATACACAGATAAACATCAGGACACTGACACATGCAGGAATCCCAGATTATTAACTCAAGGTAAACATTCTTAATCCCGGAATTCCATGTATGAAACTCTGCACGCCGCCGCCATCTTTGTTTATTACTGCCACGTAAAGGACCCCGAAAGGACCAAAGGAGCCTGCAGATATCGCCTGAACGAAAATAAAAGACGGTCACACTTTGTGGAAAGACGTTTAAAATAAATAAATAAATGAAAAATTCCTGTTTCAACTTACAAATTGAATACATTGAATTCAAACAACGATAGTAACAGTACATAATATATTTTGTCTGCACCGTATAGATTAAAGTTTTTAAATTTAATGTAAGATTTATCTCTCAAGAAAGTACAATTATCTACCGACCAAACTAACTGTTAAAGTTACCTATTAGCTACCATTAATTAAGTTTAGCTGTTAAGCTGTTGTTTAGAGTTAACCATTGCTAGCACATAGCATATGAAGTTTGTTTTAGCTGCTACTATGCAGGAACCATAAAGGCGAATTCGCAACAAATGTGTTTGATGCAATTTTCTCACCTGTACGTCCAGTATTGCACCGTGGCTACTAATTAAAATGGCCTCCACATATATTTTCATCTGCGGGCCAATTATGTGCAAGTTGAAAGGCGAAACACCTCAGGAGGGCAGAGATGGCCAAGCGGAGTGGAGGCGGGGTCAGACATGGAGGTCAGAGGGCAGAGGGACAACGGAGCAACCTGAAGATGGGACTACTTGAACCCCTGATCAGAAAGTACACACATTAGCGACCTGGGGGAGGTGTATCGGGTGGTTACCATGGAGATATCTGCCCGTTAAGAATGTCAGATGTTATGATTGTGGTCTGACCTCCATCCCGAACCTGAACCAGCCTGTCCACTCATCTGCAGTCAGCAACGTTAGAGCTTTCAAACATCCATTATTCAGCTGATTTATTCGTTTAATATCTGATACGTGAGGTGAACACCCTTTTTTAAACGCAGGCAGCTGATTGGCTGATGAGAGACGCGTTTTCTGCCGGGCTGACCTGGTGTGAACCTGATCAAACCGTGACTAAAAGTTTGGTTCTCAGTAAGCGATCACATACGAAGACAGCTGATTAACTGGGCTCGGCTCTGCCTGACTCCTGCTAGCAGAAGCTCATTAGGAGGGAAAAGTGGCCTCGTTTGCTGGTGCTCAAATAAAGAGGGCAGATGTGGCCAAACCTTGAAGCGGCCCGGCTGCGAAACAGGGATCTTCATCAAATTATTTTTAGCTATGGCATATTTAATCGACTGTTGTTTTATTCATTAGCCATTCCACGGATTTATTGTGGCTCTGGCGGCTTCGCCGTCTCTCATCTTGGCCGTTTCCCATAGTCCCACATCTGGTCCCAATCAGGCAGAGTGGGGGGGTTGTGTGCCTATTAGCAGGCGCTCTGGCAGCGTTTCACCACGAACAGCAGAGCTTCATCTCGTCTCCGCGGGAGTTTCTGGTAGCCTCCTGTTGAGCGCAGGCCACGCCCCTTTTACCTCGTTCTTTCGGGAGGGCCGTGAAACAAGCAGCGGAGTAATTTTGGTTCTTTTTACGGTGGCGCTGGAGGTCAGAGGCCCCCCGCTGAGAGCTGAGATTTATGATGATTCAGCGCTAATCAGGAGTTTGTGCGTCGTGATGGCGCACACGCTCCTTCTCAGCCTCTTCGGATCAAAGCAGCTTGATTCTGTTCTGAGTCCAGCTTTGTCTCCTCTGAGGCGACACTTCCTGTCCTCCACCAATGCCCTCCGAAGCAAACCAACCATCTTCACCCGAAGGTCAGGGTTTCCTCATTCCGCAGAAAAGCTCTGACGAGGGTTCAATGTCGCCGTTCTCGTCTTTCGACCTAAACCCAAACTTCTTTCTTTCCATGAGAACATTGATCTTCCTCCAACTGCTGCCAGAATCCACATGTGGAAAAAGGTTTTGCAGCCATTTTGTGGAGGTCAAACTGAGGAGGAACATCTGAAATCTGACCTTCAAACCCAGATTCAAATATTCCCACACTGTTCGTTTTCAGGCAGGTTCAGGGCAGGAACCGGGCTGGACCCGGTCTGTGGTACCGTCCGAAGGTACCGGAACCTGGAATGAGTTTCCAGTACTTCCAACTGGGTGTTTGATGACGACATGCCAGTAAAGAAGTCAGAGACCATCAGAACCATCATCTTCTGGAACCTTTCTGCTGCCTAACCGAGGTCCGAACCACCAAACGGGCTTTTTCTCATAACTGTCTCAACAGGAAATGTCGCAACACCAACCTGCTGGTAGACACACACACACACACACACACACACACACACACACACACACACACACACACACAGAGTTAATCAGAACCAGAGACTGAGTTCTTCCCTCAGAAACCGCCTCCATATTTTCTGGACGGAATTCTGAAGCTGTGAGACGATTCCGCTCCGGGTGACAGATTCCTGAGCGACCTCAGCAGAGCAGCTGATACTGGGAGGACTGGGAAGGCGCTGGTGGGAACCAGCCATGAGGACCCAGAGACTCCAGAACCTCCTGAAGCTGCAGCTCCACCAGCGTTTGGGCCAAGAAGCCGGTTGGAACGCTGGAAGAGACCTTTGTGTCCGGCTCAAATGTAACCAGATCAAAGGTGACCTTTGACCCAGAAGTCAAGTCTTTATGGAGCCTGTGAGGAAGTGTTTGTCATTCTCAGACGTGAGCGAGGCGACAATCCCGTTAACACCAGCGAACATCTGGCTCGTGTCAGGACTGGTGTTTGCTGCTGGTTCCTCTGGACGGGCACCAGTAAACCTGCTGGTGCTGCGGGGCGACCCAGTTATGATCCAAACACAAACAACAACATGTCTGTTGTTCATGGGGTTTTTAATGGGTCAGACTGGACCTGGAGCACAGTTGGACTGGTCAAACTGGTTTTACCTTCAGCTCTCTTGAAAATGGAGTGGAACCCTTGGTGGGACCAGAGAGACCAGCAGGACTTGAGGAGGGTGAGGAGGTGTGACGGACAGGTGGAGGTGATCTGAGTGATGAGGAGGCGGAGCCCATCAGTGACTGGAGAACTTCCTCTGTTGCTGCTCAGGTCTTATGTAGGTCGAGGTTCGGTCTGCGTGGGGAGAACTAGTCCACAAGATCACTGCACACATCGGTTGGCCTTTACAGTCACCATAGCAACCCGGTGTACACACGATCAGCTTCCGCCTGGTTGTGTGAGGCTGAAGGTTTGTGCGCCACTTTGCTCCACAGAAATCAGAATCATTGGAGACCAGGTGGACTCACTGCGACGTCCTTTCCCGCCTTCCAAAACGCCGTTGGCGTCAGGGAGGCTAGGTTTCCTGTACTTACCCTCACAGCCAGCAGAGGGCGACAGAAAGGAGAAAATGCATTTTTAATACTGTGGTGTGTTAAGCAGTGCCCTCGGCCCGTGAGCAGTGCTCTCTGTCTGTGTCAGAACTGGCATCCCTCAGGTCCGTTAATAAGCATGTGGTTGTAATTACACCTTTATTAGCAGCGGTGACACAGAGGTGCTCTGGCAGGGAATCGCTGGCAGCCTCAACGTGCGCTCCCTCCACACCCTCAGCACCGCCACGCCGACCAGCGCGCCCAAAATAGTTTAATGAGGCACTTTTTAATGCCTTTATTACAGCAGAAACTGGCAGCGCGGACCAAAGGCGGCCCCCCACCCCCGCCCCCAGCCTGCTGACGACCCGCCAGCCGCTCCAGCCAGTTTAAAGGCTGCTGTTTTTGTTGTTTTTTGTTGTTTTTTTTGGTTTGAACCACGTTGTACTGCAGGCTTCTCCTGCATACATGCATTCATCATGCACAGCTGTGTAATCAGGCATCCTCAGGGGCGGCGATTTACTACCTGGGACTATTTTATTAATTTAATTGCACATTTATGGTCATTCTTCTCAGAGGCAAACAGGGAGAAAAGTGCTGCCTGTGTGTTTTGCGGAGGCAGCCAAACCTTGTTTTATTTTATGACCCAGAGAAAAAGATGTTGTTTTATTTCACCAGGGGCCTCGAGGTTTCCTTAATGTGTTGGAAGCACAAGGGCGTGTCGTGGAGAGAGGCGGTCTTTCAGAGCCTTGTTGTTTGTTTGGTTTCTCCTCTTGAAGTTTCCACCAGCCTGACGAGGGAAACAATTACTCACCGCAACTGCAGAATCTTCTCAGAGCAGCAGCGTGAGACGCTTCTCTGTCTTGTGGAGCCAGCGGAGGGTCTGAAGACCTGTCCTGGTTCTGGTCACAGCAGTTCACAGCTTTCCTCCAACCGCAGCAACCCTGGCTAGGCCAGGGCGGAGTCGGCTGGGCCGGAGAGCAACCGCGCTAGCTCGTGGCTAACAAACAAGGGTGATATTTTGTCTGAAACGTCTGAATCACACAACCTCGTTCCAGCAAAAACGAGCAAGAACGTCGTGAACTTGGTCCAAAAACGCTTTCTGGGCGTTGAAACTGTGACTGAGTCGATCTTCTGGCCTTCTCACTCAGCGTTCTGGAGCTTAGCTAAGGTTAGCGGCGTGGAGCGCGACGGTTAACCCAGAACTTCTGACTCTTGCTGGTTTCCACCAAACTGCTGCTCGGACTCATTAACTCGCTCTGATACCGCAACACGGTTTGACAGTGGAGAGGCGGAATGGTTGACGGGTCTGAGCGGCTCTGCGTCCTGGAGGCCCGACGCGCTCCCCTGGGCTCCCAGCTCAAAACATCTCATCTGAAGAGCAGCACAAACCGTCCTTTCACACGTGTGTCGTTGGCCGTCGGCCCGCGGGGAGGTTCGTCTGCGGTGGAAAACATCAGTCAGCCGCCAGCGTCTGACACAGCTGATTACTGGCTTCAGCGGCTGACGCAGCCTGCAGAGCCGCCGCCGCCGCCGCCGCCGCCGGCCAGTGTCTAATATAAATATTAGACACTGTCAGCAGCAAAGGACAGCAGAGCAGCAGGTCAGTGAAGGCATCAGCAGGTCAGTGAAGGCATCAGCAGGTCAGTGAAGGCATCAGCAGGTCAGTGAAGGCATCAGCAGGTCAGTGAAGGCATCAGCAGGTCAGTGAAGGCATCAGCAGGTCAGTGAAGGCATCAGCAGGTCAGTGAAGGCATCAGCAGGTCAGTGAAGGCATCAGCAGGTCAGTGAAGGCATCAGCAGGTCAGTGAAGGCATCAGCAGGTCAGTGAAGGCATCAGCAGGTCAGTGAAGGCATCAGCAGGTCAGTGAAGGCATCAGCAGGTCAGTGAAGGCATCAGCAGGTCAGTGAAGGCATCAGCAGGTCAGTGAAGGCATCAGCAGGTCAGTGAAGGCATCAGCAGGTCAGTGAAGGCATCAGCAGGTCAGTGAAGGCATCAGCAGGTCAGTGAAGGCATCAGCAGGTCAGTGAAGGCATCAGCAGGTCAGTGAAGGCATCAGCAGGTCAGTGAAGGCATCAGCAGGTCAGTGAAGGCATCAGCAGGTCAGTGAAGGCATCAGCAGGTCAGTGAAGGCATCAGCAGGTCAGTGAAGGCATCAGCAGGTCAGTGAAGGCATCAGCAGGTCAGTGAAGGCATCAGCAGGTCAGTGAAGGCATCAGCAGGTCAGTGAAGGCATCAGCAGGTCAGTGAAGGCCTCATCAACAGGTCAGTGAAGGCATCATCAACAGGTCAGTGAAGGCATCAGCAGGTCAGTGAAGGCATCATCAACAGGTCAGTGAAGGCATCATCAACAGGTCAGTGAAGGTCAGTGAAGGCCTCAGCAGGTCAGTGAAGGCATCAGCAGGTCAGTGAAGGCCTCGGTCACTGAGCCGCTCACCGGCCTCCGCCCTGGCCCCGCCCGGCCTTTTTCAGGCGCGGTTTGAGGGGGCGCTGAGAGGTCCGACTAATTTAAAGCAAGTTTGTTGCTTTTATGAGCTAAGCTGTGAAATATGACTTTAATAATGGTTGCAAATGGTTACATGACTTTGGGCGAGAGACGGCGGTGAAAGTTCCCACACAAAGATCGACACCAGTGTTGGCCAACACATCAAGCTAATGAGATGTGAGAACAGTTGTGGCGGCGGCGGCGATGTGCTCAGTCCAACAGCGCCAGGAAGCTGGTTAAAGCCGCGTCCCTGCGGCCGCGTTCTCCTTAACGGTCCGCGCTGCGGCTCCAGCGGCCCCGGCTGCTCAGACGGGCGCGTCGGTCCTCGTTTCACAGCTGTTTCGGGCTGTCAGAGCGTTCAAGCGGAAAGAAAGCTGCACTAAGCAGCGTTTCATCAACTCAGCTGCTGGGTTTCCAGGCTGAACGTCGCAGGAAACACCCGACAACATGAAGCACACATGGTGGGAAATTCCCTGTCAAGCCTGCTCTGCGTGTGTGAGCGTGTGTGTGTGTGTGTGTGTGTGTGTGTGTGTGTGTGTGTGTGTGTGTGTGTGTGTGTGTGTGAAAGAGAGAGAGTTTCAGGACTGAAAAACTCAGAAGTCGATCATTTCCTTCAGAGTCGGTGTGAGCGCACGAGCGAGGCCAGGACATGTTGTTCATTGTCACATGACATTAGCAGCGGGGAGCGCGAGGCCCCGCCCCCTGGCCCCGCCCTCCTCCGCCTCCCATCACACATCTTGCCTGCAGATGTGGCGAAACCACAAACACTTCAAAGAGCCTCCCCTCAGACCAGCAGCTCGCTGACGCCAACTGTAAACGTCCTGGATGCTGCGCACGGAAAATATGAACCCCCCCGACTCACTGGTGGCGGAGGGGGGGTTGGGGGCGGGGCCAGACAACCTCCTCAAAACATTCACTGACTCTCGGAGCCGCTGCAGCCACGGGGACGCGTCCCCGCCGCCGCGGGACCTTCACCTGACGCTCCTGCTGTGGTGGACGCCGGCCTGATTGTGTTTGCAGGAGCAGATCTCAAGGCCTCGGCGCCGTCCGCTCGCTTAACGTAATGATGTAATTGGCCGGGGCCCCCAAAGACCTCCCCCAGCCTCCAACCACAGACGTCGTTTTCTGTCATTTTCTCATTATCCTGATTGGTTATGATAACATTTTAGGCAGCAGCAGACGCGCCAGAACGCGCACGTCCGCTCCAGCGTCCGCGGACGCGGCTCAGGCTCCGCCCAGCGTCTCCGTGTCAGTTCTAATTCTCGGAAACTTGATCCAGTCACCTCATATTTTCCGTAAATCTGGCCGATGGCTGAAGCTGAATCATCAGAGGCTGACTCCCGGCTCCTGGGATGATGCTCCAGCACAAGCGTCTCCACGCCGCGCGATCACAGAGCTCGCCGCCATCGTTTCTCACGGAAAATCCAGCGTGTTGCTCCCCGTCCCAAAGAGGCGGGAGGAAGGGGGGAACATGGCAACATCTCTGATTCCACATCGGGGGAACTCTGACCTCCAGCAGAGAAAGCAAAATAAAAAAATCCCCCTTCCTGCTGCCAAGCCAGCGCCGCAGGAAGGCGGTCGGGGGAGGGGTTGCGTGTTTGTGTGACAGCTCAGAGCGTTTGTTCTGTGAAACGAGAGGACGTTGCTTCAATCTGCAAAGCTGTCCGTTCTCACGATGCTGCTGGGGGGTTAAAGTCAGGCCCCGCCTCCACCGAGGCGCTGCGGCGAGGAGCTAACCGTGTTTTTACTCTCGCCGGGAGTTACACGGCCCGTTTCAGCAGAACCGGTCCTCGTTGGGAAGATCCGGGGAACGGTTTGAGAGGAAACACGCACGTGCTAATCAGCTGGGCGAAGAAAAAGAATTCACTTAAGACGGAAATTCAAAGTTGGTGTACTTCCTGTCACTGCCAGAAGGGGGAGACAGAGCGACGGAAGCTGATGTCAACAACAAACTTTGACTCTTGATGACACATATGTTAATAAAAAATAAATTTAAACTGAAGATCAGAGTCAATCGTTGGCCGAAGGCGGCAATAAGCGAGGGAAGGGTTAAACCCAGCCGGCACCTGAGGTCCCTTCCTGCTCCAACAATGAAAACATCAGCAAAACGAAGGTTTGTGAAAGGATTCACGACCTGGAGCCGCTTCGCTGAGCCCTAATATAAAATATCTGATTATTGGCTCCTTAATAAAGTCATTTTTTAATGGCAGCTGCTCCGAATCCAGACTGGAGCCGTAAAAGTGGAATATCGCTGGAATAACTGCATTAAAAAAGAGAGAAAACTGGCAGCTCTGCTGCTAGCTTACACACACACACACACACACACACACACACACACACACACACACACACACACACACACACAGCAGGCTGCACAGACTGAATAATAAAGCGTTGGCATCAAACCTGGACTTATTGCGACGGCGAACTCCCGCTGGCAGAATGATCAAGGGACAGGAAGTAGCCGCGGAGGGAGGGCCGAGGCGGCTTTACTGGAGCAGCTAATGGCTCCAGCAGCGGCCTGCTCCTACAACCAGGCCGAAGCAGTCGCACGCAGATGACGCGCACGTCGGCCTGGGAGGGAGCGCTCAAGGTCAGGGTGGGGGTCAAGGTCAAGGCCGCTGTGCTTTCAGAGCTGCGTTTAGAGGCGGAGCTGCCTGGGTCTCAGCGGGCGGAGCTTGGCCTCCTCGCTCAGGGCTCAACCTCGTCGCCAGGAAGTGCTGCGACGCTCATCTTCAGCCACCGTCATCCTCTCGCCTGACTCACGGAGGGAAACAGAAGAAAGGTGGGCGGCGGGAAGGATGGCGGGCAGGGCGTGGCGTGCATGTGCGAGCCATTTTCAGCTCATTACACAGCCATCAGGAAGGTCATTAAATTGAAACCAGCGCAAGGGATGCGGCGTTCCAAAGGTGCCACATGTTGACATGACGGGGGCTTCGGGGGCGGAGCCAGACTGGACCCTGTGACATCAGCAGGACTGATGTCACAGGGCCGAGCTGTTCCAGGAAGCAACGTGCAAACGGCGAGGACACGTACAGCCGCTCAGAAGCTGACGGATGCTGAGATATGGCAGATTGGGGGCGGAGCCTGAAAACGGCCGCGTTACGCTGGAAGGCGCGCTGACAGGAGGAGACGAGCCTCTGCCTGCAGACGTGCTGAGGATCAGAGGAGAAACCCCGCTCATCTCTGGATTCTCCTCGCCGCCGAGCCTTCTCCCCTCATCTGTCCGCAGACAAAGCCCCGCCCCCTGGTCGGTCCCGAGCCGTCCACCAGGCGGTGTCTCAGTCTCCTCCTCCTCTGCTGGCTCCAGCGGACATATTAGCCCAACTGCAGCTAACGTGGTCAAAGCAGCGGCTGCAGGGGCCGTCGACAACGATTAGAAATGACGGTTGAGTGTCGGCGGCGCTAACCGCTCCTGAAAAGGTGACGCTCATTTGGCTGCTTTTGGGTGGGGGTGGAGGTGGGGGTGGGGGGGCTAAACTCAAACAGGATGTGGAAACGTGTTTGCTACCTTCACCAAGCCCAGCGCAGAGATCCTCTCACGCCTTCACCGACAAACCGTCCTTTCACGAAGAGCTGGCGAGGAACGCCTCCACGCCGCTCCCGTCCGGCGCTCGCGCACGCAACTCCAAACATTTGAGGCGACCCTGGATGTGTTTTAGGCGGACAACATGTGACAGGTCTGAAGCGGAGCCAGGGCAGATATGAAAGCAGGCAGTGTCTGTCAAAAGCAGGAAGTAATCAAGCGCGGTGCACCTCAGGGCCCAGCTGAAAGTCATTAACCCCCAACAATGTGCTGCTTCTAATGTTAGTCTGAAATAATAATAACAGCAATAATACTTAGGAGAATTACCATAACCATTTCAGAGGATCTCCATTACGCTGAGCGTTCGCTGGAAGATTGCAGAGCGCTCCGAGTGGCGGCGTGAACGAGAGCCCTGGAAGAAAATTGTTAGCATTTACGCTAACGTCTTGATTACAGTCCTGCGATGGACGCCGATCAGTCGGCTCTAATCCTTCAGGAACGCGGGATGAAAGAATTACAGAGGGAGGAAACCACAGACCTTCTGAGGCTGGAAGGAAACCAGCCGGGAACAGGAATCCTGCCCAGAGCTTCACTCCTGTCTCTTACGCTAGCACTGTTAGCGTGTATCCTAGCTGCATCCTTCCAGAGGGTCTGTTCTTTAGTGCTTTCTGATTGGCTGATCCCTACTCTTGGAGCGTAACAGGCAGAATCCTCTGAGCAGGCCCGGGCTGCTTCTCCAACCATGAGGACAGAAATAACGACGCCGCACAGAAGAATAGAAAAAGGTTCATTTGCAACATTAGACTCAAAAGTAGAAAACAGAGATAAACCTACAGTCGAGCACTGAAAGTATAAAAGCAAAACATGCTGTTGACGTCGGTGGACGAACCGACGGCGGCCAGTCAGCCAGACTGAAGGTGCAGGAACTTCCTGTTTGGGCTGCGCGCAGTTCAGCGTCCGGCCACCAGGGGGAGGCTGATTCATTCATTCATTTATTTTGGGTGTGACTGATCTAATCTGGTCTGTCTCTTTCAGATTGGACTCATTTCCCACAAAAGACCAAATCTTTCACGATTGGATCATCCAAATATCCTGTCAGCTGATTCAAGGACTTCCTGTTTCCTCCCTCAGGTGGAGTCAGGTGATTTGGAGGCTTCAGGGCGAGTGCGGAGCTGAAGGCTCCAAGCGTGGCACTCGATCCAGCGTCTATGAACCTGGCTACTTCATGGCCATCATCCAGACGGGCATGATGATGTCAGGGAAGCCATCTTGCCGCTCGGTGGCGAGGACCTCCAAGCCCGCCTTGGCAACGATGCTCCTCATGATGTCCAGGTGGCGGCTGATGCTGCTGTCGATGGGGTCCAGTTTGCAGCCCTGCCGCGCCATGTTGTCCTTTATGATGATGACTCCGTTTGGACGCAGGCTCCTCTTACAGCGGACCAGGAAGTCCAGCAGGTCTTTGTCTGTCAGGTGACCTGGAAACAAAGCAGCGAAATCTGAGCCCTGCGGAGGTCGTGGCTCCGAAACCTGGAGGCTAGCTGAGGCTAACCGTTAGCTCGCCGAATAATCGAAAATGTAGGTTATTGTTAAGGAAGCCCGTTTCACGCTAGCTAGCGCTGCTGTGATGCTAGCGCGGCGATCGTTCTGGTACGTACACGCCACCCACTGCATCCAGACGACGTCGTACTTGTTTTTCGGCGGCGTGAACTCCTGCAGGTTGTAGCAGTAGTACGTCTCGATGCGGTCGGCGTCGTCGCCCAGGTACTCCTCGTGCGCGTGCAACAGGAAGTGTTCCATCATGTCCGCCATCTCCAATTTCTCAAAGACAGGAAGTAGGACGCCCTTGGCGACACGTCCGATCCCAGAGCCGCAGTCCAGGGCGCAGCCAGTCCCCGCCTTCCCGGGACCCTGCAGACAAACATGCGGTCAAAGACTCGGGCTGGGTCGCTGGAGGAAGTCACGCGGCCCCTGAAACCCCGCCAGTGGGTTCTTTGGGGTCTCCTCACCAGGTCACCTGGCCGTGCAGACCCCGCCCCCATCAGGGGCCCCTCCCTGTGGCCCTGAGGAGACCTTTCCTGGTCCCACAGAATTACTGCCACACTGCTGCGCGCACCTAGCCCGCTTCGCGGATCCTGAATCGGTGGTTGGGAGGAAGCTGCTGATGTAAGTCACATGACCGCCGCTCCAGAGGCGGCGTTCCCAAATTCACCTCTTCTATTTACGGATCTCCGGCCTGAACGGATCCTCCTGAAACAGCAGCGTCAGTCCTCGCGCTGACCTCAAAACCTCCCCGATGCCAGTTTGTACACCCGGGAACCGCCGGAGCTAAACAGGAAGTGCAGACTCACCACAAACCTGTTGAGGAACTGGCGCGAACCCTCCAGGTCCACGTTGGAAATGTCCACAAAGTCCCCCATCATGCCCTCCTCGGAGGTGGGGACGTGCTCGTAGAAGCGCTGGGCGCGGTAGTAGAACTGCTTCTCCCCGCTGATGTACTCGCAGGTGACGGGGAAGAGTTTCACTGTCGGAACAGACGCACAACAGACGCAGGTGTGACACACAGCAGGCTAACGTCGCTACAGGCGGCCAGCCAGCAGGGGGCCCCTGGGCTGGACAGCTCCGTCAGTGGAAACTATCTGATGGTCTGAAATAAACCCTGAAGAATGAGCTGGAGGTGTTGGAGGCGCGCGTGACACCGCCAGGCACGAGGGGCGGAGGGGGAGGGGCTATCTCCAGGCTGAAGCTTCGGTGGGCCTCTAACGTCGTCACATGACCCCCGTTGTGGCGACGACTGAATGGTGTTTATTTACGATGGCGTGAACGGCTCTGCTGTAGGCTGTAGGTGTTCCTGATGGAGAACCCTGGCCCCACCCTGGAACCAATCACTGATCCACCACAGCTCCTCCCTGTTCCTTCCTGGTTCCTCTACCTTCAGCGTCTGCTGGGTCGACCTTCACTGACCCTCTTCCTGCCTGTTCGCCTTCACGTCCCGGAGGTGTTCCTGATAAATCCAGTTTCAACCTGTCTCCTCACCCACCCATGCTCCAGCAGGAGCTCAGGTGGAGCCGAGCTGCTCCACCTTCTGCTGGAAGGTTCCTGCAGGAACACGCCCGTCTTTAGATCATCACACGTTCTGACGCCGTCGCAGAGGAAACACACGTTTGCTAGAAACACCACAGAAGAAGCTCAGCGCCCAGCAACCGCTCGCGATCCAGCTGGAACATCTCGCCGATCCCAGACCCGATCAATCACAGCAGATATCAGCGATTGGAAGCCACACCTCCACTGAAAACGACCTCAAACACACAGCCTGAACAGTGATGGGGTCAGAGGTCAGCGGCAACTGTGCTCATACCCAGAGGAATCTTCTCCACCAGGTAGAGGTAGCTGGCGAAGAACTCGCTCCTGAGCGTGTGGTGCAGGTGGAAGGACATGCTGTGGCGGCACATGGAGTCATCGGTCTCCTTCCAGCGGTCCCTGAACGCCTGGTGAGCAGCCTTGTACATGAAGTTTGGAGACGAGCTGCCGTCCTCTTCTGCCGCAGCCTCCATGGCGAGTGTGTGGAACCTGGAGGGGCGCTGCGCTTCTCTCAGGACAGGAGGGCGGGGCCTGCTATATCTGTCCCACCTCTGAGTGACAGGTCACCTGCTGAGGGGGCGGGGCCAGAGTCCACGTGTCCGAGCTCCTTTTTAAAATTAGCAACGTGCTCACGCTCAGCGCTGATATTTCGCCTTGTCCAGCTGAAACTTTGATCCAGTTACATCATCGCCACGCCTGAAGGTCAGCGGCTCCATTTTTAGGCCGCCGCGTTGCCCTTTGACCCCGGGATGAGCCCCAAAACTCCAAATATTTCACCTCCACAGGCGTCTGTTTCCTTTACAGGCTGGCAACAACTGAAAATTCATCTCCAGGAAACGAGTGCGGGGAGGCGGAGCTTATCTGCCTGATGCTACGCTAGTTAGCTTCACTGTTTCAGACCTAACGAAGCTTCAGGTGTTGCGGCGGCTCAGCTAGCGCGCTAGCAGCAGTCTGACGGGCAGCAGTCTGGAACAGGACCAAGGCAGACCGTCACCGAGGCCAAGGGGCTTTTTACGGCGCATTCTTGGTTCCAGCGCACGCTCGCCGCTCCAGGCTGAAGCGCTAACAGTCCAAGAAAGTTAAAGATAGCATCGGCTTGTGTGACAAGCTGTTAGCAGATCGCGTGTCAGCAGCAGCCGCCGTCTCCGGGACGGCGTCTGTCTCACTCGTCCTGTCCTGAGTGCACGTTTGCGCCGGGGAAAGACGCCCTTGCCGTGACCTTTCAACCCCCACCCTCGCAACCCGTCAGTCAGCACCATCACGCCGCCAAAACGCTGAGCTGCAGAGGTCAAAGGTCATTGAACACTAACCCAAACACGCGAACGTGACAGGAAGACATCAGGGAAAGGGGGCGGAGCCAAGCAGGCAGGTGACAGACGCTGAGGTAATCAGGTCAGGTGAGGGAGGAAGGAGAGCGCGACACAAACCAACGAAGAAGAAGACCAACTGAAGCAGATTTCTGGGTTGAAGATGGAAACCCTGCTTCTTCTCCTTCTTCTTCTCCTCCTTCTTCTTCTTCTCTTCTTGGCTGCTTTCACCTTTACCTGTGGAGGCCCCGGCTGGATGACCAGCTGTCACCGCGGTGATGAAGCTTTGGCGATGCGGCCAGCGGCTCCTGACAGCTCCAGCACGAACCTTCACGCTCGATTATCCAGACAGGGTTCGCTTCTCCTTCAAAGGGTGGAGCCAATGGCGGCGGAGCAGCCGGGCGCCGCCGCGTCCTGGTTCACGCGCAGGTTCCGAAGGCCGCCACCGACAATCTGCTGCTTCTTATCAGCGTCACTTCCAGCCGCTCCCGCTCGTCCTGCCGGCTGAGACGCCGCCGCTGCCTCGCCGTTCCGCCGCTCACATCGCATCATCATCTGGCAGCGGCCGCCGGGACGAGAAGCGCCGAGCATTTGTGTGAACCTGGAGGCCCCAGGTCGTCCTGGAAAGAGGAGCCGCAGCCTGGAAAACACGGCCTGGAGGCCGGACCTCCAGAGAGAAGCACGGAAACGCCCCCACCTTCCTGAGTGTGTGTGTGTGTGTGTGTGTGTGTGTGTGTTATCATTGTGCTGATTGTGAGGTCCCCTGACAAAACTAACCTGATTAAACCTTGTCAACAGGTGCCATCACCATGGTAACCACTACTGGTGAAGACCCGACAGCGACCCCTACAGGACAGATAAAGATTTCTGGTATTTTGACAGCAGGTGTTTGTAATCACCTCTTAGTCAGCTGGTATTTAGTGATCAGTGATCAGTGATCAGTGATCAGTGATCAGTGATGATGTTCCTGTAAGTCCACTTCCTGGTCTCCTCACTTCCTGATTCCATGACGACCGTTTGGATTGTGGGAAACGTCCTCAAAGCTGCGGATGCTAAAGCAGGCGTGGTCCTCAGCTGACCACCTCCAGAGTGTGTGATCGCACTGCCGTCTCCTCGTGCACGCCCCCGTCTCCTCGTGCACGCCCCTGTCTCCTCGTGCACACCGCCGTCTCCTCGTCCACGCCGCCGTCTCCGTCGGCCCCTCAGAGGAGCCTCAGGGGACGTCTCAGGTGTCCCAACGCCATCAGCGTAATATGTCTGCTAGAATAACACGCCAGAACCTCTGAGCAAATGTTTTCATAAGGAGCCGCTGAGACGGAGGGTGGAGGGAGGGTGGAGGGGTCTGCAGGGGGTGTGTGTGTGGGGGGGCAGTTTAGACAGCCCTGAAGTTGTCATAATTGTGTGTCTGTGTCAAAGGTCAGAGGTCATCAATCATCCATCAATCATCCACCGTTACTGAAGGAGATGTGATGCTAACAAAGGTGGAGAGAGGACCTAACCTCCACCCACCATCCATCCACCATCATCCATCCATCATCATCCATCAGCCATCATCATCCATCCACCATCATCCATCCACCATCCATCACCATCATCCATCCACCATCATCCATCCACCATCCATCCACCATCATCCATCCACCATCTCCATCATCCACCATCATCCATCACATCCATCTATCCATCCATCCCACCATCATGTCACATCCATCCACCATCATCCATCACCATCCATCTGTCATCCATCATCATC
The DNA here is from genome assembly GCA_015343265.1 of Pao palembangensis. Lineage (NCBI taxonomy): Eukaryota > Metazoa > Chordata > Actinopteri > Tetraodontiformes > Tetraodontidae > Pao > Pao palembangensis. Next base: position 28,999,953 of record CM027082.1, on the reverse strand, counting down.
CATCACCATCATCCATCCACCATCCATCAGCATCATCCATCCACCATCCATCCACCATCATCCATCCTCATCCATCCACCATCATCCATCCACCATCCATCCACCATCATCCACCCACCATCCATCCACCATCATCCATCCATCATCATCCATCAGCCATCATCATCCATCCACCATCATCCATCCACCATCCATCACCATCATCCATCCACCATCATCCATCCACCATCATCCATCCACCATCCATCCATCAGCCATCATCATCCATCCACCCATCATCCATCCACCATCATCACCATCATCCATCACCATCATCCATCCACCATCCATCCACCATCATCCATCCACCATCATCCATCCACCATCCATCACCATCATCCATCCACCATCCATCCTGCATCATCCATCATCCTTCCCTTCCACCATCATCCATCTACCTCATCCATCCACCATCCATCAACATCCTCCTCCACCATCCATCCACCATCATCCATCCATCATCATCCATCCACCATCCATCCACCATCATCCATCCACCATCATCCATCCACCACATCCATCAGCCTCCCATCCACATCACCATCCATCCACCATCATCCATCCATCCATCAACCATCATCATCCATCACCATCTGTCATCATCATCCACTCACCATCATCCATCCATCATCCATCGACCATCCATCCACCATCATCATCCACCACCATCCATCAACATCATCATCCACCATCCATCCACCA
>CM027082.1:28949212-28991712 GCA_015343265.1 Pao palembangensis | reverse complement strand
CCGCAGTCACAGTAACCTCACGATTCCACCAGACTCCTTAAGGTGCTGGGATATGAGCCAAAGGTCAGAGGTCACTGAGTCGGGGGGTGGGTAAGGTCCCATCAACCCGTCCCCTCTTCTGCGGGTAGATGTCCCGGATCCGTCAGCTTTTGCCGCCACTCAGCGCGAGCGTGAGCGGATCCAGATCAGCTCAGATTAACGAGCTTTGGGTCACAGCGGCGAGCGTCGCCGGGCTGGAGGAAGTGTTTCATTATCAGCCAGGGCCGTTAGGACGGGGCCACATCAGCGTCGGCCCGGCTCTGGACTGTGTCAGCGGATGGACGGCGGACGAGCGGAGACGCACGCTCAGAGTGGACCAGGCAGCAAGGAGGACCCGTTAGCAAGGAGGACCAGGCAGCAAGGAGGACCCGTTAGCAAGGAGGACCAGGCAGCAAGGAGGACATGTTAGCACCGAGGACCCGTTAGCAAGGAGGACCAGGCAGCAAGGAGGACCCGTTAGCAAGGAGGACCAGGCAGCACCGAGGACTCGTTAGCAAGGAGGACCAGGCAGCAAGGAGGACCCGTTAGCAAGGAGGACCCGTTAGCACCAAGGACCAGGCAGCAACGGCTGTTTTTATCCGGGTCAATCATCTCAGCGCTCTCTGGCTCCCCTGCAGGAGGAACCAATCCTGCTCCTTCGCTCTTTAGCCGCCATGCTAAATGCGTTAGCCGCGTTAGCGAGTGAGACTGTGGCTTCATCTGTGTTTTGGTGGTTCTGACTCTACTCAGAACCTTTTATCTGAATCTGAGCCCAGCTCTGATGTCTCCCTGGAGCACCAAGTTGTTGGAGAAAACAGACGTCTGCTGCGTGCGAGCGTCAACGCCGTCTGTCTGACTCCGCCCACTCGCATTCTTATTCTCAGTGTTATTGAGCCGAGCTGGACCCGAGTCAAGGCGGCTCCCCTCTCCCAGAAGGCACCGCTCCGCCCTGCACCAACCCCGCAGCTTTTAGCACACACACACACACACAAACACACACACACACACACACACACACACACACACACACACAGAGTGAAGAATAAGGAAATCAAACACCTGAACGACTTTGATGGCTTGTGTGCACTTCCTGTTTGTTTCTGCGGCGGGTTTAGAACCAGACTGACTTCAGCGGAGACGCCGACCCGTCTCGATGACGGAGGCGCTTCAGACCGGACCAACACGGGGCCTTTTGTGGCGCTGACCTTTGACCTCCGCCAGACAGATGCTGAGTCGGCGTCACGTCTGGCGCAACACTTCCTCCACTTCTCGCTGCTTCCTGACACCCACGTTTGCACAGATTCTCCCCTGAAATGTGGCTTCACCCAGCAGAGTCCAGTTACCCATCAGCCCTTGCGCCGGACACGGAACCAGCCAACCAGCCGCGAGAGGTCAGAGCTCCCCCTGCTGGTGGAACCGCAGGCTGCAGCTCAAACATCAGGATAACCAACGACACAAATGTCAGAATAATCAGACAAAAACGCTCCTGGTCACACCGAGGCGTCGCGGAGGAGGGTTTGATGACGTCACTTCCTGCTAAACTTGCTCAAAACATGTTCCATGAAACTGGAATCGCACAGAAATCCCTGGTGATGCCGACATGACACTGCAGTTAGGGTTAGGGTTAGATTACTGAGCTAAAGCCGTCCCTGATGGAGCCGAAGCTTCTTCCTCGCTGCAGTTTTCACTAAAGGTCGAACTGCATTTAGCGGGTAATGCTCCGCACATGTTGGACCGCTGCTAGTTTTTAATATCAGAGCAGCGCGTCTGCGAGCGGTTAAAAACTTGTTTTTGGATCGTAAATAAGTGAAAACATCTTGCTGCAGTTGTTTGAATGAGAACATTTATTGCGTCCTCCAAAAATTGAAAGCAGAACCTCAGAACTCACTTTTACTCGCGCACGCCAGCCAACATCCAGGTCGTCTGTTCAACCGGAACATCCGCGCAGGTGAGATGGCACAGGTCGCTATGGCAACTGTACCCACAGGAGAAACGCTGGTGGCGGGAAGCAGCGGACAGACAATAAAGGCGCATTTCGCCTGAGTTCAGTCCGGTATTAGTTCCTAGTTTAGGTTTGAGGAAACCAGGTTCCACACAGGCACGAGACAGCGTTCCTGTATCAGTTAATCAACCGTTACGTATGAACGCAAATTAATGGACGATTATCGGGCCGTGATCATCACTTACAGGTGAAGAGGCTTTTAATCTTCACAGGAGACTCCAGCTGTGACAAATCTGCACACGCGAGTGGATTCCCCGCTGCAGTACACACCTGCACCACCAGAGGGCGCCAGAGCTCTAGAAAAATCCTGCTTAACGTCATTACAATTAGATATGCAAGAAACTTTACACCTTAAACGAGTTTAAGAGATTCCATCTGTTTTATCCAGAAGAATAAATAATCTATAAATAATATATTTTATGCTGAAGAGTTCAGAATGACACTAATTGTTTTGCTCATCAGATTTAAAATGTTTTAGGTTTAAATTGCTCTGAAAACACCATTAAAATGTGGAAAAACACTCAAAAAACCACATCAGGACTTCAAAAATCAAATGTTTTTAATTTACAGATATTTCGATAACTTGTTAGTTTTTCTTGCATTTATGTTCGTTTTTTTGCATTTATGTTAGTTTTTTTTACGTTTGTTAGTTTTTTTACGTTTGTTTCTTGCATTTACAATTGTTTTTTACATTTATGTTTGTTTTTTTAGGTTTGTTTGTTTTTTTTACGCTTATGTTTGTTTTTTTTACATTTGTTTTTTTACGTTTACATTTGTTTTTTTACGTTTATGTTTGTTTTTTTACGTTTGTTTGTTTTTTTACGTTTATGTTTGGTTTTTTACGTTTATGTTTGGTTTTTTACGTTTATGTTTGGTTTTTTACGTTTGTTTTTTACGTTTATGTTTGGTTTTTTTTACGTTTATGTTTGGGTTTTTTTACAATTGTTTGTTTTTTACGTTTATGTTTGGTTTACGTTTGTTAGTTTTTTTTACGTTTATGTTTGGGTTTTTTACGTTTCTTAGTTTTTTTACGTTTATGTTTGTTTTTTACGTTTATGTTTTTTTTTACGTTTATGTTTTGTTTTTTTACGTTTGTTAGTTTTTTTACGTTTGTTTTTTGCATTTACAATTGTTTTTTACATTTATGTTTGTTTTTTTAGGTTTGTTTGTTTTTTTACGCTTATGTTTTTTTTACGTTTATGTTTGGTTTTTTTACATTTGTTTTTTTACGTTTATGTTTGGTTTTTTACATTTGTTTTTTTACGTTTATGTTTGGTTTTTTACGTTTATGTTTGGTTTTTTTACGTTTATGTTTAGTTTTTACGTTTATGTTTGGTTTTTTTACATTTGTTTTTTTACGTTTATGTTTGTTTTTTTACGTTTGTTAGTTTTTTTTACGTTTATGTTTGGTTTTTTTACGTTTGTTAGTTTTTTTACGTTTATGTTTGTTTTTTACGTTTATGTTTGTTTTTTACGTTTATGTTTGTTTTTTACGTTTATGTTTGGTTTTTACGTTTATGTTTGGTTTTTTTACATTTGTTTTTTTACGTTTATGTTTGTTTTTTTACGTTTGTTAGGTTTTTTTACGTTTGTTAGTTTTTTTACGTTTATGTTTGTTTTTTTACGTTTATGTTTGTTTTTTTACGTTTATGTTTGTTTTTTTACATTTATGTTTGTTTTTTTATGTTTATGTTTGGTTTTTTTACGTTTATGGGAGGAATTCTGGTTCCTTGTGGCTCCGGGTTCCAGCTGAGCTGCTTCACTCGTCTGTTGGGGCTCCGCCGGGGTAACGCTGCACCAGCTCCTCCACCTCCATCACCTCCATCACCAGATCACAATTCTCCTTGATGGAATCCAGAGGCGGAGCTTCAGGTCCAGGCTCCGCCTCCTCAGCGGCGAGCCCGGGGGGGATGGCGGCTGGAGGCCTGTCGTCCTCGGGCACCGCCGCTGCGCTCGCGTCTGCCGATTCCGTCTCCTTGGTTTTGTCCTTGACGTCGACTGAGCTCACAGGTGAGGGGCTGGGCTCAGCGTCATCCTCCGAGAGGCCAGAGGTCATCGGGCCTTCATCCTCGCCGTCCCCCGTTGCCTGGACTTCCTTCATGGACTCATGGTTACTGGACAGGTCTAGAGATCTGGACTCTGAGACGGTAAACGCTGCTTGGAGAGGTTGAACACCAGGGGGCGCTTGTGAGCGCTTACGGGGCCTCTCCTCAGGGCTCTGAGCAGAACTGTGGCCTTCAGAACCTCCTGCTGAAGCACTTACAGCTGCAGCCACACAGGCAGGACTCTCAGCATCCTTGGTTACACCTGCTTCATCCTGGACCGGTTCTGCTTCTGTTAGAGGCTCCACTTCAGCACCGTGCACTTCCTGTTGGACCACAGCCACTTCCTGTTGGACCCGAGCCACTTCCTGTTGGGTCTCAGCTGCTTCCTGTTGGACCACAGCCACTTCCTGTTGGGTCTCAGCTACTTCCTGTTGAACTACAGCCACTTCCTGTTGGACCACAGCCACTTCCTGTTGGACCACAGCCACTTCCTGTTGGGTCTGAGCTGCTTCCTCCTGGACCACAGCCACTTCCTGCTGGACCACAGCCACTTCCTGTTGGGTCTGAGCTGCTTCCTCCTGGACCACAGCCACTTCCTGTTGGCTGAAAGTCTTAGCTCCCACTTCCTGTTTCTCGCTCTGGTCAGCTGTTGAAGTTGGGGTCTCCGCCTGTTTGGAAGGCTCCGCCTCCGGGATGATGGCGACGTCCTCCTGCTGAGTGGCGGCCAACAGGCCGTTGGCGGCTGCGAGGGGGCTGCTTGGCAGAGGGGAGACCCCTGAGGTCAGGCTGGACTGACTGACTGACTCTCTGTCGCTGAACAGGTCGTACTTCCTCAAGGTCGCCGCCTCCTTCACCACTGAGGAAGAGGAGGAGACAATGTTAGACACACTTCCTGTGAGGGAGACGGCGCGGGCTCCAGGCAAAGGCGCTCTCACCTCTGGTCACCTCCTTGTCCAGCATTTGCTGGAGGACGTTCTCGTAAACGTTCTCCACGTGGACGAAGTCGGTGTGGTCGGGGTCGAGGAACTCTTCCAGACTCCTGATCTCCTGCACGAAGACCCAAAACATCAGTTCAGGTTCAACGAATCTGGGCTAAAACCTAAAGATCAGCGTCGGGAAGCCGGACTGTGCAGGGTTTGAGTGGGTTACCACGGTGACAGAAGCCATCCAGCCTGGTGAGAGGACAAACACAGCTAACCTGCGTCTGGGGCAGGTCTGGGACCGGGGGCAGCGTTTGGGACTCACAGCTTTGTAGGCGGGGTCCAGCTTCTTCTTGATGAAGGGCAGCGTGATGGAAAGAAGAGCCTCGCCGGAAATCCTCTTCCTCACCGTGCTGCTGTCGTAATCGTACTGCTGCAGACCAGACCAGAACTTGAGTGTGTCCTCCAGGAGCCTGGCCTAGTTTAATCTCAACCTCCACCCCTCCACATCTGCACGGGTGGTGTTTTAGACACAGCTGATCCAACCTTCACTAGAACCAACCAGGACCACACACACACACACCCTGGAGCACCAGTGCCAGTGAGCCTCTGACCTTCAGAACTCGCTCTTTGGCCTTTTCGGGGGCGGAGCCCACGCTGTCGGGGTTGTCCTGGAAGGTTCTGTAGAGCAGCTGCTCAAAGGTGAAGGCGGCGTTCTCCACCAGCTGGAAGCCGAGTGAGAGATCGCATCAGACGAACATCTCAGACACCAAGGAGGTAAAAAAGGTGTGTGTGTGTGTGTGTGTGTGTGTGTGTACCTGCTCCAGGTCCAGCTGTGTGCTGTGAATCAGTCCGCTGGTGTTGGAAAACCCAAATGTGTCCTGCAGGTTCTGCTGCTTGTCCTGCACGGAGGAGATCTCCTGGTAGCAGCTCAGCAGGTTTGGCTTCGCCAGGCCAGGCAGAAGCTAGAGGGGGCGGGGTTGAAGAGGGGGCGGGGTTTAAAGAAGAACCTGTTCAGCTCAGCATCTGCTCACATGCTCCTCCATCAGTTACACCATCACTGAGGCTGAAATCACCATAAACACCTCAGGCTGATGATGAGGAGCAGACGAAGGTCAACTTATCACCAAACGTGTGACCAGCTTCAAACTCAGGTGAGTGACCATGTGATCAGTGACCTCTGACCTTCCTCACGGCCTCTTTGTCCCCCCGCTGGGCGCTCTGGCACACCTCCTCCATCAGGCTCTCCAACAGCTGCCGGCCCTCCTGGAAGCCACAGCTGATGGGCTCCATCAGCTCCTCCAGAACCGAGTCCAGGTAGGGCCGGACGCACTCGGAACACAGCTTCTCCGCCGGCTCCGTCACCACGGCTACAGGGTGGAGAGCAACAGAGGAAAGGTCAGAGGTCAGCAGTCAGAGCCCAGGATCTTCTCGCCACCTCACCCCGGACTCGCTCCTGCAGCTGCCGTCTGGACTCCAGGATCTGGTCCATGTCGGAGTGGATCAGGACCTCCTGCTGCCGGGCCGCGACGCGACACTCCTCCTTCAGCAGTGACAGCCCCTCCAGCAGGTGCTCCTGAGCCAGGATGTAGGCCGCCTCCACCGTCTGAGCGCACGGCGCAACATCAGCAGCACAGCTAAGCTAGCAGGCTAGCAGCGGTAGCGGGGACTGACCGCGAACCAAAGCCGCTTCCTCTCCGCCCTCCGGGCTCTGAGCCGAGGCAGCAGCTCTTTCTCCAGACGCGGCAGCAGCTTCTCCATCACCAGGTTCCCCATCACCTGTGGACACAGCCAGGTTTGCTCACGGCGACGGCTCTCGCGGACGGTAGCGGCTGGCTGCGCGCTCGCTGGCGTACCCTGACATCGCTTCCTGTCAGCATGGCCCAGGGCTCGTAGCTGCCGCCGTCCTGCCTGCGCAGCTGGACGGCCTGGAGGAAGGCCTGCACCTCGCACGTCTTCTTCTTCAGGAAGTCTGACGGGAAGACAGGACACTGGCTCCTGAATCAGGGGGAGGGGCTGTTGTCGTGGCAACAGGACACGACAGGATACGGAACAGTGACGACGGTCTTCGCGCGCTGGTCACCTCACCCTGGTTCTGGTGTCGGATGCAGTCTGTCAGGATGGACAGGAAGTGGTTTCTCTTGGTTTCCTGTTTGAAGCAGAAGAACCAGTCTCTCCGGTACGGCAGGCGCAGGTAGACCGGGAACCCTCCGGGCATCGCCGACAGGGGGGGGGCCAAGTCCTCCTTCGCACCTGAGACAGAGCCACGCCCACAGACAACGGAACCGCTTCGGCACAGGTAACACCACCGAGCACGGCCGCTTTTCAGTCCAGTTCACACGCTAACGTGTTTCTGGTCACATGACAATCTAAGGAAGTGATGTCATCATACTTGACCTGGACGCCGCTTCGGACTGGAAGGAAGGAAGCTGCTCACTGGAGTGGTCGGGGAAACACCTGTCCACCATGGCCATGTAGGCGTCCTCCGTGGTCAGAGCGGCGCCCCCTGTAGGTAGCAGCTTCTGGCGTGGAGGAACCCCTTTGACAAACGTCTGGAGACCCAGAGAGGACAGAAGGTGAGGAAGGAGGCGGCACCGGCGGCCCAAATCTGGTGGTTCTGCGGCTGTTCTGACCTCCGGGCTGTGGTGACACTCCAGGCTGTGATTGGCTCTCACCACCACGTACCTGTCCCGCCACTTCCTGGCCTCGTCAAAGTAAAAGAGGTGTTCTTCGTACAGGACCTCGGCCTCCTGACGCGCTTCCTGTCCAGCACAACACAAGGTTGGAGCGGTGGAGAGAAGAGCCGGCTGGCTTCTGTGCCAACATCCAGGCACCTTCTGCATGAGCAGCAGCGAGGTCTTCTCCTTCCGCTGCTCCAGATCATCTTCCACCTGCAGGAAGCGGGCGATGGAGAACTGCCTGCGGTAATACGGACTGAAGTCCTTCAGCTCCGCCTCCGCCTGGCCTGCAGCAGGACGGAGAAGGTCAGCGTGTGCTTCCACAGAGCGCAGCTTCATCGGAACATTAATCCCTTCAGCGTGGATTAGCACGAAGCTCTGGCCCAGTTTTCCAGGAATAAGAAAATATGAACGTAAAGATGACATTAAAGCCAGCCAGCTGGGCGTTACCATGGAAACGCAATCAGTTTTACGCTGAGCAGATGACGTGTACTGAGAGGCTGCGGGGAGTCAGAAGGTCGCCGCGTTTGTCCCCGTCAGAAGCCACAGAGACGCAAAGATCCGCCCCAGAACCTGGAATCCCAGGACCTGGAATCCCAGAACCTTCAATTCAAATAGAAAAGGTTCCTGTGGGGACTTCTGGGCGGGGCTTCTCGACCACGAGGCGAGTGGAAACCGGAAAAACCCGCTCCTCAATGTTCAGACAACAGAAGCATGTTTCCTGTTCATCGGTTAGCCTGCTGGCTAACCGGAGTGAGAACCACAGGGACTCAGGCAGCCCCTCATTCACTCCATGACATCACTTCCTGCTGTATCGTCCCCTAGAGGACAATCCCTGCTGGCTTCCACCACATCCCTGCGAACCCTGAAACAGGCTTTTGAGATTTAACAGAGATCGTCGCGGTTACGCGCCGCGGCGATGCTAACGTTTCCACAACGATGTCTGTCACACACGTGAAACGCAGCCACCGCCCGACCACTTTTACTCTCTATTTTTGTGAATGAGCGTTGATGTTGAAGTGAAATTAACGACGTCATCATTTTCGTCCCCACAGGAAAGCAGTTTGTGCAACTTCCAGCTTTCACTTCTGGTTTGAGTTCTTCCAAAAAAGTTCTGCAAACGAGAGTGAAGATTAAAAATCCTGGAACTGCAACCTAAATTACAGGAAGTGTGTGTGTGTGTGTGTGTGTGTGTGTGTGTGTGTGAGATAAGAAGCTGGGGACATCATCAGTTTAGGCGCAACTAAACCTGTTTGACATCAACATTCCTGGAGGAAGAGGAGCCAGTCCAGCTGATTAGCCTAGCTTAGCATCGGCATCGAGCTACTGGTCAGACTGGGACAGAGGCACGTTTGCAGCTGTTTCCTGTGCTGGACTGGTTTTACTGGGCCACCCTGAGTCAGGAGGAAACGCTGCAGATGTTGCAACCTGCTGAGCTTCTCACTTTTTACTTCTGGAGCAAATATGTGGAGGACACGCACGAGTCAGCAGCTCAGCAAGGCGGTTCTGGAGGGTCACGCTCACGGGCACGGGCGGCAGACGCCTTGCTGACGTGTCAGCCCTGCAGTCAGGCGACCCTGGCGTCCGCCGTCAGACGCGTCGCAGTCACGTGATCAGGCGGCAGCCGCCAACTTCAGCAGCACTTTCAGCATCCTCGACGTGGGGTTCGCCCTCCGGTTACCATGGCAACCGGACGAGGCACCCAGCCAGCGCCGACATCGAAAGACCTTCCACTCCTTGTTTGAGACCAACGCGCGCACGCGCACGCGCTCTGCACCGGCTCGCAGACACGCAGAGGACGCGTCTCGGAGCTTCTCCCTGCTGTCACCTGATACGTTGGAGCATCTTTTGTCCTCTGTAGGTGGACACACCCCGAGGACACGCGGCCGAGCTCACCTGGCTTTTCCGATAAGAGGAGGAGCGTGAGCCGGGCTTCAGACGCTTAAACGCGGAGATCAACGTTAGAAAATGCAGATTCGCGGATCTTCCGCCAAGTTCTGCGAAGTTCGTCATCTCCGTTAAATCAGGCAGATTTGACGCGTCAGAAGTGGAAAAAAGCTGGAAAAACGCGCGTTTTTCCTTCAATGATCGAAGAAGCGACCGAAGCGGAAGATTACTGCAGAAAAAGCAATAAAAGCAAAAAACAGACAAACAAGACGTCGCGTTTCCTCGTTCGCGGACAGAGACGCGACCCCGCGCGGCGCCGCCGCCGCGTCAGGCGCGCGCGTTGCCGCGTTCGTTACCTTTGACGTAGTTGGACTGCGCCTCATCCAGGAGCCTGGACGCGGAGGTGCCCATGTTGCTGCGGCAGGGTCCGGATCCAGGTACAGCTGGGTCTTCAGGTACTTCTGACAGCGTCACATCGGTCCGCAGCCGCGGAGAGTGGAAGAACCGCCTCCGCCTCCTCCGCCTCCTCCTCCAGCTCCTCCTTCATTCAGTCTAACTTTTGTCCTCCAGGCGGCTCATGGAGGAGCTCTGCGAGGGCTGGACCTCCACCAGCAGCTCACCTCCCCTCACAGGTCAGCAGCAACTGTGTTACCAGCCTGGTTGTTCTAAGATCAAAGGCCTTAGCTTTGATCTTTAGAAGATCAAAGGTCCAAATCCCTCCATGAATCCGGAGCTCCGCCTCGGCTCCTCGTCGGCCGGTTCCGTTTGGTTTTTTGCTTTCAAATCTGCGCTCTCCCTCGGAAACATCCGAGACCCTCTGAGCGTTCCCGCTGGGATGGAGGCTGCTCCCCGGACCCGGGTGGGAGCTGCTCAGGCTGACCCGGCTCGCACCTGGACCAGGTGACGCCTCATCAGGGGTCGCTTCAGCAGCTACGTGAAGAGGACCGAAGATGTTCCACCAAAAAGATTTATTATCGTTAAGGAGAATAAAAACTGACAGATTACAAAAGAATCTGAAATAAATAAAACGGAGCCTCCAGAGCCGGCTTAGGCTAACCCGGGTTAGGCTAACCTAAGCCGGCCCTGAGCTCAGGTGCTGCTGCTGGTGCAGGTGGGGACGCTGTACTTGGTGAGGACCGACTTGAACTGCTCCAGCGTGGCGTCTGTCCGGACCCCCGTAGGGTCAAAGTGGGTGCGGCTCACCCTGAACCCGGCCTCGGACAGGTACTGCAGGAACTTATTCAGCCTGGGGAGACAGGAGCAGGTTCTCAGAGGGGTCCGGCTCCGGAGACGCTTCCCTACCGTCCCGTCAGCGAGGACCTGAGGCAGGAAAGAGGCGGAGCCTGGGACGCGGCTCCGCCGACCTACTTGGGCATGTTCATGCCGCGGATGCTGTGGCGGTGGATGCTGTAGTAGAAGGGCGGATGATCCAGAGACGCGTCACACTTCAGCTTCTTCACCACCGACCCGGAATCTTCTCCGCTCTTTCTTTTCCCTGAGCGGAGGAAGGAGAGAGCCGACCTCAGGATTCCTGCTGGGGAGCACTCGCTTCCCAGGCTAACAGTTAGCGGTGATCTCCTTTGTGGGAGTGTGAGTAGAGCACTCCTCCTCCTCCTCCTCCTCCTCCTCCCCTCTACACCCTCCTCCCTTTCCTCCTCTCCTCCTCCCACTCCTCTCTTACTCCTCCTTCCTCCCACACCTCCTCCTCCCCATCCTCTTTTCCCCTCCCCTCTTCCCTCCCCTACTCCTCCCCTTCCTCCCACGCCTCCTCCCCATCCTCTTTTCCCCTCCCCTCTCCTCCTCCCTCCCTCCCCTCCTCCTCCCACTCCTCTCCTTCCTCCCACACCTCCTCCTCCCCCTCCCCATCCTCTTTTCCCCTCCCCTCCTCCCTCCCCTCTCCTACTCCTCCCCTTCCTCCCACGCCTCCTCCTCCCCCCTCCCCCCTCACCTGATCAGCTGACTCTTCTCCACCCTGCAACGTCTTGGTAATACCCCACACTCCACTGCAGAGAGGAAGCACACGTGTGTGAGTGTGTGTGTGTGTGTTCCTCTGTGTACATGCAGGGGCCCGTCTGAATCTGCTACCCTGAACGAAGTCAGAGCCGGAGCTCCGTGCACTAAAGTCTTCAGCGTCGTGCACTCGGACTCGCAGATGAGCGTTTTGACCAGCGGCTGGATGTCGTCCATGCTGTGCTGCACGCCGCCAGCAGCATCTGCCTCAGGAAGCCCGTGTTGAAGAGCGGCCCAGACCTGCACACACACACACACACACACACACACACGCGCGCACACACGCGCACACGCACGCACGCACACACACACACACACACACACACACGCGGCGGCGCACACACGCCGCACGCACACACGCCACGCGCACACGCCTACGCGCGCGCACACACGCACGCGCACTGCGCGCACACACACACACACCTGCGCACGCACGCGCACACACGCGCACGCGCCACGCCCCACGCGCACACCACGCACTGTAGTTGCCGTCTGCTGCATCAGGGGCGCTGTTTGTACTACAGGGTCCCAGCGCGGCCGTCCTCCAGGCAGGCTTCGTGACACGTCGAGGCTTGTGTCTGCAGAGAAAACGCCACATCCTCATCACACAACGGAACATCGCCCGTCATTCCCAGACCTTCGCCAGAACCGGGCCTTTCACCCTGCCCAGCTGCAGGGGCAAGGTCCGCGGGCCAGTTTTGCTGGGCTGCTCTCCTAACAGGAAGTGCTGCACAAACATCCATTTCAGCTTTGATGTGTGCTTTGATCTTTGCTCCACCCACCGTCCACCATGCTGCCTTGCTTCCAGGAAGAGCCGGACACCGCACCGCAGCGAGTGGGCAGCTTGCTGCGCGCTTCTTGGCCCGACTCGTCTGCCGGGAGAGGGCCTCTGGACCTGACCACCCACCAGGACAAAGTGCTCAGCGCCACCGCCCGCAACTTCTCGATGCCTTTGTTGCGAGCGCTGGCCGCGACACAGCCCAGAGGTCGGGGTCGAGGTCAGAGCCACCGTCTGGCTCTGCGCGCCAGCCGGGTGGACCTACCTGGCAGCGGTGGCGGTCACCGCGGGCGCCAGCTCTCTGTAGCAGTACTTTCGATGCGAGCGATGTGGCGGCGTAGTGTGAAAGCGTGGCGTTGAGGACTTAGCGTACAGAGAGCTGGTGGCCGGTGGAAGTCACCGAATGATGCCCAGGTTCGCCGCGTTCCTGAAGGCGGCATCAGGTAGTTGACCGCTTGCGTCCGTGCGGGTCCAGGTGACTGAAGAGCGGAGAAAGAGAGAGCTGGGGCGTCCAGACTCAACTGGGTGGACAGGAAGCAGCACTGGGGACAGGAAGCAGCTAGTGGGACGGGAAACGGCGCTGGGGGACGGGGAAGCGGCGCTAGTGGAACAGGAAACAGCGCTGGGGGACGGGAAGCAACGCTGGGAGACAGGAAAAACGCTAGTGGGACAGGAAGCAGCGCTGGGGGGACAGGAAGCAGCGGCTGGGGACGGAAGCAGCTGGAGGACAGGAGCAGCTGGGGACAGGGAAGCAGCGGTAATTGGGACAGGAAGCAGCAATAGTGGGACAGGAAGCAGCGCTGGTGGACAGGAAGCAGCGCTGGGGGGACAGGAAGCAGCGCTGGGGGGACAGGAAGCAGCAATAGTGGGACAGGAAGCAGCGCTGGGGGACAGGAAGCAGCGGTAGTGGGACAGGAAGCAGCAATAGTGGGACAGGAAGCAGCGCTGGTGGACAGGAAGCAGCGCTGGGGGGACAGGAAGCAGCGCTGGGGGGACAGGAAGCAGCGCTGGGGGGACAGGAAGCAGCAATAGTGGGACAGGAAGCAGCGCTGGGGGACAGGAAGCAGCGCTGGGGGGACAGAAGCAGCGCTCACATGTAGTCGAAGGGCCGCAGGTGCAGGAGCACGTTGGCGTCCATCTTGGTGACCTCCACCGTGTTGATGGGTGGTTCCATGGCTTCGCCCTCAGCCCCATCGGGCCCCCGGGGGCCACGCGGAGCCCCCTCCACACGCATGTTGTTGAGCTCACAGTTCTCTTTGATCATCTTGATGCAGGCCTCGCTGATGTCATTGACGGTGACCTTGACCGCAGCACGCAGGTGTTTGGCCCACTGGAGGCCCATGATCCCTGAGAGACAGACAGGCGGACAGACAGGTGGACAGAGAGAGAGGCGGACAGACAGAGAGAGACAGACAGGTGGACAGAGAGACAGGTGGACAGTCGGACAGACAGACAGACAGGCAGACAGGCAGACAGGCCGCTCATCAACCTTCAGACTCTCTCTCTGATGACGACACGTGTCCCCAGCAGTCCAAACCGGACCAAACTGGTTTCGTGATGAGTTCAGGTTCACTTCCTGTGAAGGGTGACTCACCTGTAGCTCCAAAAGCATCCAGACATTCCAGAGGGTTCCTCTCCTGAGCCAGAACGGCCAGAGAACAGAACACCAGCTGCCTGAACACACACACACACACACACACACACACACACATATGAGGGCACCGCCACCATCACGTGTCTCCGGTCCTGGCCTCAGCTCACCTGTTGGTCTTCATCTTACGGTTGAAGTAGGTGTCGCTCTTCTGCGGCGTGCTGTAATTGGGCAGAAGCTGCACGTTGGTTCCCAGCTCCTTCATGATTTCACACACCTGACCTGACGGAGCTGCAGACACGTGCAACAAGACGGTCACCGCCAACAGGAAGTGGGCAGCGAGGCTTCGTTTCCAGGCAGCTGTGGGAGCTCTCTGCTCACCTGCTTCCTCACACAGGACCTCAGAACTTCCAGAGTAGCTGGCCTCCGTCTCTCCTTTGTTGACGTGGCGTTTGAGGTGGCTGACCATGTCGGTCTTGCGGGCGATGGTGACGGAACACACGACGCAGTGATAGTGAGCCCTGAGTCTGCCCGACGCCTGTGAACGAGTGAGAGGAGAAGGAATCCAGGAGAGGGTGATAGGGCTGCAGCAATCCACTCTTAGTGATCCAGTGTTCTATCGATTATTCTGGCAATTAATCGAGTAATCAGATAAGAACTATACTGCTCACACTGCGACTTTTTTTTTTTTTTTTTTACATCACTCTAACTTTATTGAAAAGCCTCTGTAATGTTCTTGTTCTGTTAAACCGGCTCAAAATAATATCAAACTTAGATACAGAGTTAATTAAACTGACTGCTTTTACAATTTAACTAACTGAAGTTCAGGCTTTAACAAACTCACTTTAGCACTTTATTTTCCGTGGATTATTATTATAATATTATCTTAAAAATTTAGCTGAGTTGGGGAAACATGCTAGCTAGCAGATTAGCTGCCGCATTGGTTAAAGTTGTGACTCAGCGTTTCCACAGAGCTGTAAACAAAGTGTGTTAGCTAGCAGACTTCTCTCAGTCATGATCACACTGGTTTCTGTTAATTAATGCTAATTATCGTTAGCTTAGCTCGCTGTTTCCGGTCCGATCTGCGGACTTTTAGCAGAGACCGGATGTTTCCTCTGGAGCTGCTGCAGCAGCAGCGTTGTGCTGTTATGCTAAGCTAACTGCATCTTCCAGTAGACACATTGTTCTACGTTTTCTTTCTTTTTAATGTTAAATTCTTTGCGATCCACCCTCACATGGATCTTCAGTAACGTATCAGCAGCCGAAGCAGCGACAGAAATGACGATCCATGCCAAACATTGAGAAGTAAAGTGGAGCGAATTTAAACGAAGCTTCCACACAAATGTTTTATCAAAGATTTTTAGTGATCAAATTACTGGAATTATTCAAATAATCATTTCAGCCCTAGCCCGTGATCCACCACCTACAGCTGCTCTGATGGACTCACCTGCTCGGTGCTGAGGTTGTTCTTCAGGTGTCTGCAGGGCAGGTGACAGATGCACATCCTCTGACCTGTTCAACATCAACACTTTCCATTGAGACAACCAGCAGGATGGTGCTCCTCAGAGGAACCAGCCTGGGCTTGGCGGGCCTACCTTCAAACTCCACGTAGACCTTCCAGTGGAGGTTCTGCAGGTGTCGGCGGAGCTTGTGGCTGTAACAGGCTTTAAACTTCTCCTCAGGACACAGAGGACACGACTTCCTGCCCGCTGAGGAGACCCAAGCAGAGAAATTGCGGCGATTGTTCTGCTCCAGTCAGCCCGACCATGAAGAAGAACCCCTAAACTCACCACCGGTGAGATCCACAAGCATCTCCAGATCTTCCAGCTTGGCCTGGATGGAGATGTGTCTCTCTGTGTGCACAAAGCTCGTCAGATCAAGCAGGAAAATGCTCGTGGCTGTCAGCCTGTTTTTCACCTGATGATGCTCAGAAACGAACTAAAACCATCTCAAAGACAACAACAGTCACACGTTCCTGACCTGCGCTTGTAGTCGACGGTTTGGCGTCAGCTTCGTCCTTCGCCGCCAGTCCGACAGCTGTAGCCGCCTCGCCGTCGTCTCCATCTTCATCTACACACAGTCAGACTGCTGCTTACTGGCTGAAAGCCGACCTCAACATCCTCTCCTTTAAGAACCCTGTCACTCATCCCACCATCCTGAACTACTGGAAAAACCAGAAGCTGAGGCCACGTGCACGTGAGGGTGCTCACTGCAGATGCAATTAGGCCGAGTCACCGGTCACTGGTTGATGAAGACGTGTTCATCACTGCAGGCATCACGATTCGTGACGTTGAGCTTCGCTAAGTCCACTCTGTCGTGCAGCTCCGCGACCAGGTCGTGTCGCCCGGAAGTGCAGCAACAATCAAGCCTTACTGAACGTTTAAACTCGAGCTCGTGTGGAGGAAAGTCCGCGAGGACACCATTAGCTGCTCTCAGCTGCAGCTCTGCCTGCTGACTGTTTGGGTCCTATGGCGGAGCTCCGCGGTGAGGCCCTCCTTCAGTGCAGCAGTTACAAACGCGACATTTCCGTCACTTCCGCGCTCGGTGGTCGAGTTTCCTCAAACGTCATTGTTGGCGCAACTACAAAACCACGACGATAAAAGTTTTAACGGTTAAATATCACTCTTTACTTACGTTTGATATCGACGTCCTCCTGGTGTAGCTGCGCGAGCTGTACTTCCGGAAGCTCCGCCATTACGAATTGGAGAGACGCGCGCCGGAAGCGCCATGACGTCAGAAAAATGCGCAAATTTAAGTTTTTCTTTATCTTTATCGCACAAAACGTAATGCAGAACTATTCATGGCATCAATTCTTACACAGACCAATAAGGAAAGGGGTGAAATAATAACATAAAACACAAAAACCACAAGAAAAATCACGAATCCCCAAAAACACTTTTTCAACCAAAAGGCTGAGATTAAAGGGACTTTTAATAATGGTTTTCAAAATAGCCTAATTTCAGGTATCCTTTTCGTGAGATTGAGTGCTTTTACATATAATAGCTCGGCATCATTTTGTGAGTAAAATGTTGCGTGAAGAGTTAATTTAATAGACCCAGTTATTTAAGAATAACGAAGCCATTTAAATTTGAGATAAACTACAAAGTGACTGAAATGTTAATCTCTTCCATTAAGATGATGTGTCCAATATATGATCACGTGACCATGTTTGTGGCGTACTGATTACGATGTTTAGAGTTCAGAGAAGCGCCTTTGAAAGACTCAACAGAAACCATCTTGCTGATACTCGCTGGAAACTGAACCATGAGGTAGGTCAATTAACCTGGAAAAACCAAGGATAGATAGATAACATATCCTGAATCCCCATTTGTTGATTTTTTTAAATGTAAAAGTTATATTCTAGTTTTAGTTTAGTTTTTTTTTTAACTCAAACCTAGTCTTAAAATAAAATTTGAAAGTTCTCTCTTAATAAAATGGGTATTTATCGTTTCCGTGTTGGTGTCAACCAATGCAGATTTTATACAGTTTGATCAGAAATCATGGCAAAAATAAATAAATCTTTCTAGTAGGTGCAAAGATAGTTTAATAAGATCTTAAAGGTAACCAAACAAGTTCTGTGTGCAGCCATACCAGTCTGGCCTTGTCTGACTAGTTTAAGTAAACAAGTTCAATTATGTCAAAAATGTAATAACAGTGTCTATGTTTGTGTTTATACTTTTTTTTTTCCCAATCCTGTTCTTATATCGTTTTTTACATTGTGCTAAAATGTCTGTACGTCTATGGAGCTGCTATTTAAATGTCATCATATTGTATTATAACGTTTAAAGGCATTTCATTCTATTCATCCTCGCAACAAACTTCCGGTGTATTTAAACCTGGCGCTTGAAGCTCCGCCCATCCCTGTGACATTTTTATTTACTGCTTTTTTTGTTTAGGTGAACGTGTGCTGTATAATGCGCTTAATTCGGGCCACACTGAGCCAATAAGTGTTGTATCAGCGATTATGAGCAAAAATATTATTTTAAAAACAAAAAACAAACAAAAAAAAAACCACCTGGACACGCCCCTTCACCAACTCGCGTCATAATTGGTTGAAGAACCTTACGCCCGCCCTCTGATTGGTTGGAACACTTTGTTGCCGGCCAGAGCTGAAAGAGCCTCTTCTTCTTCTCTTTACCTTGTGCGGCACTGCTGAAAAAGGAAATTGTAAAACTCTCCTGATCAAAGTGTGTCGCTGGTTCTCCTCCATCAGTGTGACAACGCTGGAGGCCTTGCAGTGCCACTTCACCTGGGCGCTGGACTTCAGTCACATTACATTCCCTCAACTCAGACAAAACCTGGAGGACATCGACCCTCAGGAGGGAAACCCCTGGCTGGGTTCCATTCACAACCTTTTGGGCTTCATCAGTTTTCAACTAAAGGCCAACGAAGATGCACTCCAGTCCTTCAAGATGGCTGCTGAGGCCTTCAGAGGAAGAGCAGCAGACGAGGGTCCCTGCTTGGTGGTGACCTACGGGAACCTGGCTTGGCTGTACCACCACCTGGGAGAAGGAGAGTCAGACGTACCTGTCAAAGGTGGGGGTCCTGATGGAGACACACCCCCCTCCATCCCAGGACGAGCTGCATCCGGAGGTCTACGCTGAAAAAGCCTGGACGCTGATGAATGTTTCAGTCTACAATCAGCAGGTGGGTCCGTACTTCCTGAGAGCCATGGAGAGGCGTCCCGACATGGTAGCATGGAACAGCAGCTACATGGTATGGTTCATTGAGTCCCTTGGAAAGGAGCTGGGGGAGGAGCTCATTGAAAATTTGAAAAGCGCCAAAGAACGGGATCCGGAAAACTCCTACCTGGCTGTTCGCTACCTGAATCAGCGTGCCATGAGAGGAGAGGACTTTGAGGAAGAAGCTCGAATGCTGGCAGACAGGATCATGGAAGCTCCTGTGGGCAAGTACAGCGGGATGAAAGCCTTATTGTGGATCTTCACACAGTACATATCTGCTAACGAGGCCATGAACTTGGCAGAGAAGCTTCTGGAAAAATATCCAGACCAGCACTATGCACAGAACTGTGCAGCACAAAGCTACAGATGGAGCCTGTCTTCTAAAAGCGTCTTAGCCCACAACGAATCCCTGAAGAAGGTCAGAGACAGAGCCATCGTGCTCCACCTGGACTTGATCAAGCGTTACCCCGATATCTCAGCACACACGAAGCTGCATCTGGCAGGTATCTACGCACCGACTGACCTGCGCAGGGCTGAGCAGGTGTTCAAGGACCTGCTGGGAAACCCCAATCCAGATATGAGGCAGAAGATTTACCACAAATACGCCAACTTCTTATTTTACCAAAAACACGATGGTCGCAGTTCTGCACGTTACCACATGGAGGTGCTGAAGATACCACAACAATCCGGCTACCGCACGAAGAGCTACAAAATCCTGGACAAGATAAGAAAAAAGCAGCTTTTTCCTCATCTGAGGTTAGAGCAGTTCCTGAACGGGGTTCCAGCCCCTGAAAACGATCCTGATGCTCAGCACGACGACCGTGTTTGACCGAGCAGAGAACATCAGACGCGAGCACACCAGAGCCGCTCCTGCTCACACCTCACCACCTGCTGCACCAGCTGGACCGCAACAGGCTCCGCCAAAGGCTCCTGAGGAACACGGAGGATCCTCTTGACCTGGTTGATAGTGGGTGTGGCCAAACGTTCAGTCGTTTAAAAAAAAAAAAAAAAAAAAAAAAAAAGTTAAATACCGCACAGGTCAGTGGTCAAACCCTAAAAACTACATAAAACTCTGAAAACAGCTTTAGAACAACAGAAGCTTTGGACCTAAAAGTGGAATCATTTTGATGTGTGTCCTAAAACAGAGTCAGATATTTAACCACTGCTGCTGATAACGCTGTAATTTTGCTTCTCTTGAGAATTCTGATTAATTCTGAACTCTGGGGAGGAAAACGCATTTTTACAGCCATCAGGTGTTTGTATCAGAACAAGTCTAGTTAAAACCGTGGAGAACGCGTTCAGACGGTGTTTGTGAACGCTGCTCTGGCTGATTCTCAGACACCTTGTGAACCAATGAGACGTCCTTTATTTCTACATTTGGATTTTCATAGAAAAACGCATGAGGAAGCATGTGTTGAGGATACAGACCCGTCACTGCTCCAACATTTATAGACACAAAAAAAAAAAAAAAAAAAAAAAAAAAGTGAATCCACTGTTGGAGTTTGAATTCTGACCATCTGCAGCAGAAAAAGATAAAATCATTCGTTTCCTCTTCGACTCTTCTTGTGACTCTTCTTTGAACTCCTGCAGATAAAAAGAATAAAATATCTTAGATTAATTTATCTGAAAAGAAACATGCCAGTTTCTGAAAGAATTCTGACACTTGGCGCGAGACCACACAGCTGCTGCTCGCTAACGGAGGCTAACATCTGGAACATCTGGAATTAGGACAGCGCCTGTCTGGGCTACATGTGATCAAATATGAAAACCCCTCTGACCTCTCTGGAGTTTTGGAGTGGCTCCGATGTCGGTGGCTTCTGTGATGACCTGGTCCGAGACAAGAACCACCCTGTTAGACTCAAACCCAGAGGAGCTGAAGGGCTGCAGCACCCCCTCCTGGCAGAAGATGGCGCTGTTTGCCTCCTTGTTCAAATGATCTCCTTTACATTCTCTGATCCTCCGCAGCAGCCACATATCAAGCACGTTAAACATGCTCGGTTCGTGGAATACGCTCCACAAACATGTTGACTGTGAAAACGCCTCTAACAGGTTTACAGAGTCTCTACAAACATGTCAATTTGGACCAATCAGGTGAGCCGCAACAGTGGCGACTAAAACCTGACAGCAAACAGGTGGAGTGTGAGCGTAGCGCTCTACTGTGTGTTGACTCTGTGCTTTAAACAATAAAAAAAACACCGTAAAAACAACAATACAGGTGGAAAAGTCAACCATTTATATTAGCCTCTAGTTTTCGTGCTTTTCCCTCCGGAGACCAACAGTGCTGATGCCTGGACTGTACCTGGTGATTTGGAGCGATGGCGTCTGTCTCTGGAGCGGCTGCGGTGGCGGCGGGGACTTTTGCTGCGATGGCGGTCTCTGCGAGGGGAAGGGCTGAAGACAAACGCCAGAAATGTGTCAAGGAGCTACAAATCCTGGCTAAAAGTTCCTGCTTTTCACGGGCTCCGAGAATCAAATACCTGCGTCTCCGTGGCGATCTGCTCCTCCTGAAGAAAAAGAGAGTCAAGGTTTGTCTTCAGCAACGACAGCAGCTCAGAGCGACGCTGAAAGGAGAGAGAAACAAACCGTCTAGGGGAACGACTTCGCCTGTAGCGAGGCGATGGGGAGCGCCGAGGTCTGTCGTTGTCACGGTAACTGCGCCTGTGTGGTTCGGGGGTCTGGAGTCTTTCTGGCTGTGGAAGAAGAAGAAACCATCAACCAATCGAACACCGACTCCTGAACCAGTCTCATTTATTAACCCTCCATCTGGGGCTCCAGCAGTCCGAGTCGACCGCAGGTTGTGTGTTTGTACACCGACTTCCAGTTCAGCTGCTCCACCACTGCAGGTCTGTACCTTCTCTTCTTCTTCATCTTCTTCTTCGCTGCTCTCCACCTCGTCCAGATCTTCCTCCAGTGCACTGATACGAGGATCCAACATCTCAGTCTCCTCAAGGACGTGCCTCTTCTGTCTCACACACACACACACACACACACACACACACACACACACACACACACACACACACACACACACACACACACACGTCAGCAGATGAGGCTGACAGCTGAGTCAAGCTGACTTCTCCTTATCTCACCTGAAGGCGGGGCAGGATGATGTCACACATCCTCTCTGAGTGGAGGAGCTCGTCGATGAACTCGTCCACGTGCATCAGCTCGAACTCTGCATCAGGACGGAAAATTGCAGCAAACAATGAAAATGTTCAGAATCAAGTCTTTTCACCAGCCTGGAAGCAGTTTACCAACAACCCACAGTGGGGAACACGAGGAGCCTGAGAACATGAAGCAGGCAGGAAGCGTTCATCAATGCACGCATGAGGAAAAAAAGCTCCACCGTAATGAGAAAGGTCATAACTCAGCGACTGGTTTTAGATCTGAGTCTCACCGCCGTTTCTGTTCTGAGTCTTGACCTTGCGGTAATCGTTGTAAAGCGGCTCCAGGTATTTGTAGCAGTCCACGGCCGTTCCTGTTAGCCTCATGTACATCGCTCCGAGTAAACGGACATATCTGTTTCAACAAAGAGATAGGAAGTGGGTTTGACGAGAACAAGCGTGTTCTCAATTAAAACGACTCCATTTCAGAATCTCACTTGAAATCCTCATTTTTGATGAACTCAACAATGATGTCCTTCTCAGGCTGGATCTGCAGCATCTTCAGCGTTAAGCAGATGAAGGGTGTAGGTTTGATGTTCCCACCATAAACTCCTCCAACAAACTTTAACTCCATGGCTTTGTCAACTACCAGTTCAGCTGTGGAAGACAGAACATGTGTTACAGAAACTGATCTTTAAAGTTTTTCTATAATATTAATACGTCAAAATATTTTCATTAAAATAATTCTACCGTGGGAGACAGTATCGTTTCTCAGAAAGTCTTAATAATAACGAATTATCAGTGGCTTTTCGTCAAACAGAAAATGCCTACAGAAACTATGTTATTCTACATTCGGGGAAAAAAAAGATAAAACCATTTTTAGATGAAGCCCTGAGATTCATTTCATATACACCGGCACGGATTTTCATTTAGCTTTTTAAATAAAACAAAGCTAATACTCGGAGATTCAACTGGAAAACATTTACGAATACATTTTTGAGTGAACGAACTTCAGGCGTAAATATACTGAAGTACCACGTGTAGATTCACAGCCCGTCTAGAGTTACAGATATTCACTAATAAGTAGAAATTAATAGCTATTCAACATTAGCTTCAGTGGGCTAATGTTAGCGTGGTAGCTAACATGCTACACTCACCGGTCAGGCCAAAACATTCTTCTTTCCAGTACTTAGACTCGTAGATTCGAGTCCGAATGATTTTCTCCACCAGATATTGCGGGTTGGTCCCGTGTATACTGTTCGCATCTTTCACGGTTCTGTTTGCCATTGGAGTAAAATGTGTTAAAAAACAAGCATTAAATCAGCTAAACAGCAACCATCGATATGCTAACGGAAACGGCTCAGAGAGAGCAACTTCCGTTTCCTTTCTTTCACAATCAAAGAACAATATTATCAACGTAAAGACACGTTCTCTCTCCATACATGTACACTGAGCCCACCATTTGAGTTTTGGCTACATGTCATAGATAAAAATAATGATAGTTGTACAGCATGTCTGTGTGAAATGCACAAAAGGCTGCTAAAATACTCACGGTCACACGGTAATGTTCCTTCCGTCCAGGAGGTGGCGCATTTCGTTTAATCGGAGCTCACTATCAAATCAAGGGCGGGGAAAACACAAAGGAAACGGAAATTGCGTAATTTTCGCGCGGAAAGTTGTCTTCGGTTAGTTGTTCTTTGCCTACGTGGGTCTGAAGAATTTGGCTTTTTTTCGGTCAAACGGAATAAATCTCGTGATTACACCGAGGATTTTATTGAATCCGTTCTTATTTAGGTTTGATGTTAATTTGTGCAACAGCAGAATGAAATATTTCACGAGATTAAGAATCAGGCGACGTTACCGGTGGCGTGGAGAACCTTTAAACTTCAACAGGAAGTTAAAAACTTACGAATATGAGTAAGTTCTCTTATTCAACATTTTAAAGACAAGATTCTGTTGTGTTTAACTTAAGCCATGGCTGTAAAATATTGCTTATTGAAACACTAGATTTAAGGTTTGTTTTTATTTTAAGTTATTGTAAGCTTATTTAGATGTGATGCACCTTATATATGTAAATAAAGACGTTGTCTTTTTCTTTAAAACTTTATTAATGAATGTGCTGATTTTTTCAGTGTGATTGAAAATAACACAGAGTGCTAGTGTTGTAGTTTAGTGTTTATTTTTTGTGCACGTTATCAGAGTTAAATGTGTGTGTGATGCTTACAGCCCTCACTGGGCCCTCAGTCCTGTCCAGGTCCGGTCCACCCTGACCCGTCTGTGTTGCAGGTCAATGGTCATCAGCGTTGAAGGTCTCCCCGGGACCACCGTCATCTCCACCGGCCAGCACATCCTCATCGAGAGCGACGATGACGACAGCCCGTACGTGGCCAAAGTGGTCCGGCTCTTTGGAGACGGTAAGCGGACCTTCCCGGCGGCCTCCGTCCTCAAACTGGCGTGCTGACTGCGGCTCTCTCGCTGCCTTGCAGAGACGGGGAAGCAGAAGAAGGCGGAGGTTCAGTGGTTTGTCCGCCTGTCCGAAGTGCCTCCGAGCAAGCTGAAGCTGCTGGGCCGAGAGCCCCACCCACAGGAGATCTTCTTCTACGAGGGCCGGGGCTGCGACCACGAGGTGGATGCTGAGTCCATCCTCAGACCCGTGCAGGTGAGGCCTTCTTAGCCACCCTCCTCCTGGATGCTGCTGCTCTCCTCCTCTCATCGCTCACCTGCCTGCTGGGCCACAGGTGAAGCACCTGGGCGCCAAGGCGCCCTTCCCGCCCTCTGGCAGCACAGACGCCCTCTATGTGAAGTTGTCCTGGGACACGAAGGCGTTTCGGGTGGTGGACTCGGCTGTGGTCAACCCCGGCCCCCCAGACGCCTCCCCTGCTCGCCATGGCAACGCCTGCCTCCCTCCGTCACCCCCCTGCTCCCCACCGGCTGCTGCTCCAGCCCCTCAGGGTCCTGCTCGGCGGGCTCTCCCGACCCCTGACCTCGCCGTCATGCGCCGGGCTGCGACGCTGAAAGTGCCGCGCAGCAAGGCGACCATGAGCGCGGGGAGGGCGGATCCCGCGGAGGCGGAGTCTCTGCACTCTGCCACCAAACTGTCAGCCTCCAAGTGTCTGAGCGCCACGAGGAGGGACGCGGCGGCGAGGACACCCGGGATCCGCAAGAGACTGGAGCTCAGCAGTGAGTGTGCGTCCTGACGGACACGGACGCGGACACGGACGTGGACACGTACACGCTCCGCTAGTGCACGTCTGTTAAAATGATTTTTCACCCCTTCAGGTCCAGACAGGAAGTGGATCCCCGATGACACGCTGAGTCAGCTTCTGGATGAGGAGCTGGAGTCGGACGCCGCCTTCGCCAAGGTCCTGTCTTCGTCCCCTCCACAGGCCACGCCCCTCAAGCACAGGCTCACGCCCCTCATCAAAGTCCAGGGGATCGGGCAGGAGGCCCCCCTCCCGGAGCAGCCCAGCAGCCCTCCAGCTGACCACCCCCCCAGGTGAGGACAGGCAGGGACCAGCCGGTCCAGCAGGGACCTGGTCCTGTCCTCAGACCAGCGCCGGAGTCTGGGCTCAAGAACCAGTTTGAACTGGTTTCACGTGACTCCAGAACGTCTGCGTCCTCTTTCAGGGAGCATCTGAGTCCTCCACAGGGCGTGGCCACGGAGGCAGAGCTGTGCAGAACGCCACGGAGGAGGAATCCCACGCCGGGCAGCCTGGGCACCACCAGGGGGCAGAAGTGAGTCAGTGCACAGGCGTGTGGGCAGGCCAGAAGCCACGTGACGTGTGTGTGTGTGTGTGTGTGTGTGTGTGTGTGTGGAACTTAGCCACTGTTTTAAACCTAGATGTTTTCTGTGACAGAGCTCCCACTCCGTCTGGACAACGAGAGCAGAGAGCGGCGAGGGAGCCGACGCTGGCGGTGCTGTGAGTGGTGCCTGAAGCCGATTGGCTCCTGGCTGGAGCCTGGAGCCAATCGGCCTGTTGTTGCTTTCAGGACCGAAGCGGATCATGAAAACTCTCCGGCGCTGCCCGTCACCACCACGCCCAGGAGCTCCAAGAGGAAGACGGCCCAGCTGGTGTCGTCCCGCATCAGGAAGCAGCTGTGAGTCTCGGTCTCCGGGACCAGGTTCCGCCGCTCCTGGGCTTCAACGTGTGTCTGTCTGATCAGGAACCTTCTGGAAAACCTGCGGGATCTGAACTCGGACAGCAGCGAGGAGGAGGAGGAGGACTTTGTTCCCTCCAGGAAGGTGCTGGAGAGCAGCGAGGAGGAGGTGGCGGAGCTGGAGAGCGACGAGGAAGTGGCTTTGAAAAGACGGAGGCGGGCGTCATTGTGTGAAACGCCCCGTTCCAAACGGAGTCTCGCTTCAAGAACGCCGCGGAGGACGCCAAACAAGGTGAGGAGCCCAGAGGAGGTTTGTTCTGCTGACGAGGATCAACCATTTCCTCTTTACACAGATACTTAAAATAGTTCTTTAAAGTCAGTTCAACTAGTAACAGTTAAGAAAACATTTTGGTCCAGTAAAATAAAGTTGAAATTGGAATTTTCTTGAGTCTTTGACCCAAACCTGAGAGTTCCTGTTTCCTGTTTCCACAGGTTCCTGGAGCGCCGCGGACTCCTCGCTGCGCCAATCCCAGCATTCCCAGCAGGTCGCTGCCGGCCCGACAGCCAGCTAATGTTCTGGAGGAGGCCAGAACCAGGTGAGGTCCACAGACCGATCACCTGTCCACAGTCACATGTCCTTCAGTGAAAGCTGGGTCACAGGTCACGTTCGCCATGCTAACGTGCTAATTGTTACTGCTAGAAAACCCGTCCATGTGTAGAAGCTCAGTGATGACTTTGGTCCAGGTTGAGCAGAGCGGGGCCGAGCCTGGTTCTGGTTCTGGTTCTGGTCTTCCTCACCAGTGCGCTGTCTCCTCAGGCTGCACGTGTCCTCGGTCCCGGAGTCTCTTCCCTGCAGAGAGCAGGAGTTTCAGGACATCTACAGCTTTGTGGAGAGCAAGATCACCGACGGGACCGGAGGGTGAGAAAGCTCCACCAATCAGAACACGCGTGCAGATAGCACCGCCCCACCTGCTTGCTACTAGCACCGCCCACCTGCTGCTAGCACTTCACCTGCTGCTAGCACTTCCACCTGCTGCTAGCACCGCCTCACCTGCTACCAGCACCGCTCCCACTGTTGCTAGCACCGCCACCTGTTGCTGGGCACCGCCCCACCTGCTGCTAGCACTTCAGCAATTCTGCTGCTGCTGCACCTGCCCTGCTGCTAGCACCGGCCACCTGCTGCTAGCACTGCCTCACCTGTTGCTAGCTCTGCCTTGTCTCTGCTGCTAGCACCGCCTCTGACCTGCTGTTAGCACTTCAATCTGCTGCTAGCTCATTCCCACCCTGCTGCTAGCACCGCCACCTGCTGCTAGCACTGCCTCACCTGTTGCTAGCATTGTCTCACTCTGCTGTTAGCATCACTACCTGCTGCTAGCACCGCCTCACCTGCTGCTAGCACTGTTCACCTGCTGCTAGCACCGCCTCACCTGCTGCTAGTAATCGTTCATTTGCTGCTGGGGCACCGCTCACCTGCTGCTAGCACTGGCCACCTGCTGCTAGCACCGCCTCACTCTGGCTAGTTAGCACTGCTCACC
Source organism: Pao palembangensis (assembly GCA_015343265.1). Taxonomy (NCBI): domain Eukaryota; kingdom Metazoa; phylum Chordata; class Actinopteri; order Tetraodontiformes; family Tetraodontidae; genus Pao; species Pao palembangensis. The sequence continues at coordinate 28,964,361 of CM027082.1, read as the reverse complement.
TGCCAAGGCACCGCCTCACCGGTTGCCAGGCACTGGTTAGAATTGCTGCTAGCACTGCCTCACCTGGGTTGCTAGCACTGTCTCACCTGCTGCTAGTATGCGCCATCTGCTGCTAGTAGCGCCCACCCTGCTGGCAGCGTCTCCGGCTCACCTGCTGCTAGCTCACCCCACCCTGCTGCTAGCACCGCCCCACCCTGCTGCTAGCTCACCCCACCCTGCTGCTAGCACCGCCTCACCTGCTGCCAGCACCTGCCTTCACCTGCTGCCAGCACCGCCTCACCCTGCTGCTAGCCTGGCTCCCACCCTGCTGTTAGTAGCGCTTGACCCCTGCTGCTAGCACCGCCACCTGGGTTGCTACACCTCCCCACCTGCTGCTAGCAGGCGCCTCACCCTGCTAGTAGCGCCCACCCTGCTAGCACCGCCCCACTCAAGCGTGTTAGCACCGCCTCTACCTGCTGCTGGTGCTCACATTCTCACCCCTGCTGCTAGCACCCCCACCCTGCTGCTAGCTCTCACTCCCACCCTGCTGCTAGCAGCGCCCACCTGCTGCTAGCAGCGCCCACTCTGCTGCTAGCACTGCCTCACCTGCTGCTAGTAGCGCTTCACCCTGCTGTTAGCACTGTCTCACCTGCTGCTAGCTCACCCCACCCTGCTGCTAGCTCATCTCTTAATTCTGCTGCTAGCACCGCCCACCTGCTGCTAGTAATCGCTTCACCTGCTGCTAGGCACCACCACCTGCTGCTAGCAGCGCCCACCTGCTGCTAGCACTGCCTCACCTGCTGCTAGCACCGTCTCATCTGCTGTGCTAGCACTGGCTCAACCTGCTGCTAGCAGCGCTTCATCTGCTGCTAGCACCGTTCATTCTCCTGCTGCTAGAGCGCACCCTGTTGGCTGCCAGCACTGCCTCACCTGCTGCTGGGGCAGCGCCCATCCTGCTGCTAGCACTGCCTCACCTGCTGCTAGCACCGCCCACTGTGCTGCTAGCACCGCCCACTGCTGCTAGCACTGCCACCTGCTGCTAGCACCGCCCCCACCCTGTTGCTAGCACTGCTTCACCCTGCTGCTAGCACCGCCCAACGTGTTGCTAAGTAGCGCCACCCTGTTGCTAGCAACTGCCTCACCTGCTAAGCAAGTAGCGCCCACCCTGCTGGCTGCTAGCACTGCCTCACCTGTTAGCACTACTACCTGTTGCTAGCACCGCCTCATCTCTGCTGCAAGCACTGCCTAACCTGCTGCTAGCACCGGCTCACCTGTTGCTAGCTCTCACCTCAATTTCTGCTGTTAGCTCACCACCTGCTGCTAGCACCGCCCCACCCTGCTGCTAGCTAATCGCTTCCCCACCTCATGGTTAGCACCGCTCACCTGCTGCTAGCTTCTGTTCACCTGCTGCTGGGCTTGCTCACCTGCTGCTAGTAGCGCCTCACTCCAGCAGTAGCGCCCCACCTGCTGCTAGCCTGCCCCACCCTGCTGCTAGCAGCGCCCACTGCTGCTAGTTTCCGCTCACCTGCTGCTAGCACCAATTGCTGCTAGCAGTTTCACCTGCTGCCAGGCTAGCACCGCCTCACCTGCTGCTAGCTCATTCTGACCCTGCTGCTAAAGTAGCGCCTCACCCTGCTGCTAGCTCGCAGAATTTTTTTGTTGCTAGCACTGCCTCACCTGTTGCTAGTAGCGCCCACCTGTTGCTAGCAGCGCCTACCTGCTGCTAGCACCGCCTGTTCTGCTGCTAGCTCACCTGTTGCTAGCACCACCTGCTGCTAGCACTGCCACCTGCTGCTAGACCACCTGCTGCTAGCACTGCCACCTGTTGCCAGTAGCTGCCACCTGGCTGCTAGCACTGCTCAATTTGCTGCTGGGGCACTGGCCATCTCCTGTTGCCAGTAGCGCCCACCCAAGGCTGGGGCATTCGCCACCTGCTGCTAGCTCGCCACCAGTTGCTAGGCACCGGCCACCTGCTGGGCGCAGCGCTTCACCTGCCAAGCAGTTCGGCCTCACCTGCTGCTAGCTCACCCCACTCCCATGCTAGCAGCGCCCCACCCTGCTGCTAGCTCGCTTAATTGCTAGCACGTATTTCTCATTTGCTGCTAGCAGCGCCCACCTGCTGCTAAGAACGCTTTCACTTGTTGCTAGCAGCGCCCACTCTGCTGCTAGCATCACACCTGCTGCTAGCTCGCCTCACCTGTTGCTAAGCACCGCCTCACCTGTTGCTAATCAGCCACCTGCTGCTAGTTCGCCTCACCTGCTGCTAGCAAGCACTGCTTGACCTGTTGCTAGCAGCGCCTCTACCTGCTGCTAGTAGCGCTTCACCCTGCTGCTGCTAGTAGCCTCACCTCTCAAGTTGCTAGCTCGCCTCACCTGCTGCTAGCACCGCCTCACCTGCTGCTGGGGTTTGCCCCGCAGGTGCATGTACATCTCTGGCATGCCGGGTAATGGGAAAGACCGCCACGGGTCCACGAGGTGATGAGGTGTCTGCAGCACGCCGACGCCACCAAATCCTCCGCTCACCTTCTTCGTGGGAGATTATTAACGTGGATGATGACGGATCCTCACCAGGCCTACGGGCAGATCCTGCAGGTGAGTGATGTGGGACGCTTGCTGAGGCCGGAGGCGGGCGTGCTGCTGACTCGCCTCCGCAGAAGCTGGATCGGCTGGGAAGGGCCACGCCGACCACGCCGCGCTGTTGGAGAAGAGATTCGTAACCTCGGGCGCCCAGGAAGGAGACACGTCTCTGCTGGGTGATCTAGGTGAGGAAAGCGGACGGAAGCCTTCCCTGGCCCCGCCTCCTTCCCGCCACCATTCTGATGGATTCTGATTCTGACTCCGCCCATTTAAGGCCCTCTTGCGGTTGTCTGACCTCCTCCTTGTCTCTTCATTTCTAGCTGACCTGGGTTTTGGGACCAGAAGCAGAACGCATGTACAACCCACTTGATTGGCCCACGCGCGCCACGCCCGGGTTGGCTGGGTCCTGGCCATCGCTAACACCATGGACCTGCCGGAGAGGATCATGATCAACAGAGTGGCGAGCAGACTGGTGAGGAGGCGGGGCGTTGGCTCTGGCCACGCCCACTCCGGTGTCCTGAGCTCTCCTTTTGAGCCGTTGTCGTGGTAACGCTGGTCATGTGACCGCAGGGCTTGACGCGGATGTCCTTCCAGCCGTACGCCTTCAAGCAGCTGCAGCAGATCGTCACGTCCCGGCTGAACAAGGTGAAGGCGTTCGAGGAGGACGCGCTCCAGCTGGCGTCCCGCGTCAGTAAGAGAGGCGTTCGGCGCTTCCTTCCGCTGGCCACGCTTCTCTGCGGCTCAAGGTGGCTTCCTTCGACAGGCCGCCCTGGCGCACGCCGCTGCCTGGACATCTGCCGCAGGGCCACGGAGATCTGCGTGTTATCGCCGCCGCCAGCCGCCTGGCGCAGTTTGGTGGGGATGTGGGTCACGCGATGGAGGCGCTGATGAGATGTTTTCGCCTGCTCACGCGGCGGCCATCAGGTGAGCGGTGGTTGAGGCGCTGGCGCTTGCTGGGCGCTTTCCATGGTGACGGGACTTGCTGTCTGCAGGAGCGCCAGTAGGAGCAGTTTTCCGGCAGCCGTCATCGCAGAGTCTCCGCCGCCTCGCCTGGAGGAGGCCACGCTCCAGCAGGTAGGGCTTCTGCGCGCGTATGCGGGCCACCTGTCCACCAGAAGCCTGCATCCGGATCTGGTCATGTGACCTGCTTCTGGCGCCTCCTGCTGAGCGTGTAACCGTCCCTGCTTCTGCCCCCAGGTGCTGCTGCAGCACCAGGCTCTGTAAGCCGGTGGAGGGTCTTTGCCCCGGTGGAAAACCGAGGGGCCTGGCCGCCTGTCAGCGTCTGGGGCTTGCAGGTTGCTGCTGCTGGAGTCCAGCCGCCTGGGTTTGCTGATGCAAGCAGGTAAGTGCCTTCAACGTCAGTCAGATGACGTGCTCTACGCCTGGAAGGCGGACTGAAGGAGGCGCCTTCGCTGCTTCTCTGTTTAGGGATTTTCTTGTGTGTTTACTGTTCCACCTTTGATTTTAACTTCTTCGCTTTGGGAGGATTTCAACTCTAAAAAATAAAAAAAAATCGCCCAAACTTCCTCTGTAGTCGCAATCTGCAGAAGCTGAGAGCAACTAAACTCCTTCCTTCACCTGAGGCTCCAGCCTCGACGCGTCTGTTCGACGGAGAACACTGCAACAAAGCTAGCACCCATCCAGCGCGTCGGACAGGAAGTTTGGTGCGAATATAGTAAAAAACATCCGGGAACTGTCAAAATAAAAGCACCCGTATTTAGAGCGATCTTTTTCCAACACGACGCTAAAAACAAAAACACGTACGACCGCGATATTACCACTTTGTAGTTTTTGAAATTAGCCACAGACGAAAACAGATCGATTATTTCTTGTAAATTCTGGTTATTTACCTTATTTGTTTCATATATTCAAAGATCTGCTGCAAACAATAAGTTAACTTGTGATGTTTCACACACCCACAAACGAGAGAAAACGAACAAGAAAAAAGATGATTCACATGTAATAACGTAGAAAAATCGCCTCTAAATACGGACCTGACAAATTCCTGATGTTTTATTTTTCTTCTTGCACTCCAACTTCCTGTCCTGCACGCGGTACCTTTAGCAGGCTGTTGCGGCGTGCTCCGTCCGTCCGTCTGTCCAAACTAGAAGCCATGCGTATTTTTCCGGAGGGCGACGGAGGCCCCAGCCCTGCTGAGGGCGGAGCCTCAGTGTTGAATGTGAGTAATCACATAACCACGTGTGTCCTCAGGATTGTGAGACACACGGTTTTCTCATTCAAAACCCAGCTGATCACTGCGTTTACGCAAAGGAGACAAACGACGGAAAGGTGATCAGAATTATATGGGTTGATAATTCTAGTCATAGCAGCCAGTGATGAGAAAGTTTTGAGATCGGAAGAAGATGCTTGCAGAAAAAGTTCAAATGAAAGATGTAGGCAACCCAGACATTTTCTAGGTATTGATTTCTAACCAATCTGATGGATGTATAACTATGTCACAAGAAAAGTATCGTGAAATAAGTGTGTTGCAGCGCTTTACATATGCAAGACTGTAGGACCAGAGAAACACCCAGACCAGAAGCTGAATACACTGCAGGGTCAGTGAAAACAGAGGACGCTAGGATGTACAGGGAAGCTGTAGGAAGCCTTATATACCTGGCCCACCAGCACCAGACCCACAGACTTGTTATAGTAGCGCAGGTTATCAGCAGTATCTTTCTGAACCTACAGAGGGAGCAGGGTTACTGTAAAACACGTGCTAAGATATCTGGAAAGGGACCCCTGAGAGAGTGTCTATGTTTCAAAAATACAGCGTGAAGCTAGGCATACAGGCTTATAGTGACTTTCTGATCAAGCATCTGATGCCAGTGACAGGCTTAGTACCACAGGTTACTGTGTGAGTCCTGGTGTAAAGACAGCTCACTAGTTTCATGGAAAACAAAGAAACAACCAACAGTTGCACTTCTTCTCCACCTGTGAGTATGGAGTATATAGCTAGCTTCAACCATACAAGAGTGTCTGTACCTGCAGAACTTGCTGGAGAATATAGATAATATAAATATACACAACCTATTGTACATGAGGACAACCAGGGGAAAACACCGCTTCCGCCAAAAAAACCCTGTAAATAGACAGAGGGCGGCATGTAGACATAAAGTACCCACTTTATCCGATCTACTGTGAGTGAGGGCAAAGTAACTTTGGTTTATTGTCCTACTGATGATATGGTTGCTGATATAATGACTAAACCTGTAACCAAGTTTAAACTGAAGAAGTTTGAAACTGTTATTTTTGGAGTTAGAATTGTGTAAGACAAGAGTCCACATTCACTCTGTATATTTATTATTTCTTTTATTGTGAATTACACAACCTGTGAACAAGTGGGGGTGTTGAGTAACCACATAACCACGTGTGTCCTCAGGATTGTGTAGTTATGTTTAACCGGTGACAAATGTTTGGTCACTGTGGGGCGCTGTGATCTAATATTGATGAGTTGATTTAAGTGAAGAAGTCGTCAACCAACTTCCTCTTCCTGTCTTGTAAATCAATGTGTCAGTATCTTAAATAAACACTCCTGCCCGACTAAGATAAGATCTCTATCCATCATATTTCTCCTGAACGCATCCTGCTGCGACAAATACAGACGAAGTAAAACTCAACACTCAGCCAGTGGAAACTGAGGCTTTGACTTGACTGGAATCTAAACAGGACGGACGGAGGAAACGGGGTGGCGGCGGCTATTCAAGTTGACAGGTCACCTTCAACGACCAATCAACTTTGAGCTGACGGGTCCAACCATCCAGCCCAGGACGAGAATGAAGATAAAAACGAAAACCAGGAGGGAACATTTCAGCATAAAAGCCTTTAATTCAGAAGAGAAACAAATGATTACTAACACGATTAGTTACTAACTAAAACTAACACTACTAGTTAGTAATGATTAGTTACTAACTAAAACACGATTCCAGCAACAGAAAGCAGCCAGAAAAGTAACAATTTGAAAAGATAAAAAGCAATGACGAGCAGAAATCCACAAAACTCACTGCAGAACGTCCCAGCAGAACGTCCCACCAGAACGTCCCACCAGAACGTCCCAGCAGAACGTCCCACCAGAACGTCCCAGCAGAATGTCCCACCAGAACGTCCCACCGAGGTCAGAGACCTCCGCAAACCACCATCCCTCCTTCGTGGTCAAAGATCAAACACATCTCGCTTCCTGGTTCCGGTGTGACGATGACGTCCCTGGTACGCCCCTGGTAGCGCCACCCATGGCAAACACGTCCTAGGCGAGGGACCAGACAAAGTGCAGCCCACAAACCCCTTATGATGAGTGAGATAATTGGTCTTGGGTTTCCCGAGCCTGGACGCGGGTCACCAGGGCCCCCTCCTGGAGCCAGGCTTGGGGGTGGGGCACGCTGGCGAGCGCCTGGTGGCCGGGCCTATACCCATGGGGTCCGGCTGGCCACAGCCTGAAGAGATGACGTGGGACCCCCTTCCTGTGGGCTCACCACCTGCAGGAGGGGCCAAAGGGGTTGGGTACAGGGTGATTTGGGTGGCGGCCGAAGGCGGGGACCTTGGCGGTCCGATCCCCGGCTGCAGACGCTAGCTCTAGGGACGTGGAACGTCACCTCTCTGATGGGGAAGGAGCCTGAGCTGGTGCGAGAGGTTGAGAAGTCCCGATTAGATAGTCGGTCTCACCTCGACCCATGGCAAGGGCTCTGGAACCAGCCTCCTCCAGAGGGGTTGGAGTCTCTTCCACTCTGGAGTTGCCGATGGGGAGAGGCGGCGTGCAGGGGTGGCGATACTTGTCGCCCCCCGGCTTGGTGCCTGCACGTTGGAGTTTACCCCGGTGAGCGAGAGGGTAGCCTCCCTCCGCCTTTGGGTGGGGGGATGGATCCTGACTGTGGTTTGTGCCTGTGGCCCCAACAGCAGTTTTTGGAGTCCCTAGAGGGAGTACTAGAGAGTGCTCCTTCTGGGGGTCCCTCGTCCTCCTGGGTGACTTCAACGCTCACGTCGGCAGTGACAGTGAGACCTGGAGGGGCGTGATTGGGAGGAATGGCCCCCCTGATCTGAACCCGAGTGGTGTTCTGTTGTTGGACTTCTGTGCTCGGCACAGATTGTCCATAACGAACACCATGTTCAGGCATAAGGGTGTCCATATGTGCACTTGGCACCAGGACACCCTGGGACGCAGTTCGATGATCGACTTTCTGGTCGTATCGTTGGATTTGCAGCCACATGTCCTGGACACTCGGGTGAAGAGAGGGGCGGAGCTGTCAACCGATCACCACCTGGTGGTGAGTTGGCTTCAATGGAGGGGGAGGATGCCGGACAGACCCGGCAGGCCCAAACGTATTGTGAGGGTCTGCTGGCAACGCCTGGAGGAGTCTCCTGTCAGAAGGAGCTTCAACTCTCACCTCCGGGAGAGCTTCACCCATGTACTGGAGGAGGTGGGGGACATAGAGTCTGAGTGGACCATGTTGAGGCAGCCAACTGGTGCTGTGGCCGCAAGGTGGTCGGTGCCTGTTGTGGTGGCAACACCCGAACCCGCTAGTGGACGGCGGTGAGGGATGCAGTCTAGCTGAAGAAGGAGTCGTACCGGCCCTTTTTGGCCTGTGGGACTCCTGAGGCAGCAGAAGGGTACCGGCGGGTCGCCGAGGCAAAGATCCGGGCGTTGTGGTGAAGGGAGTGACTGAAAGAACGAGATCGCGGGTACAAGCGGCTGAAATGAGCTTCCTCCATAGGGGGGCTGGGCTCTCCCTCAGAGACAGGGGAGGAGCTCCGCCATCCAGGAGGAGCTCGGAGTCGCTGCTCCTCCGCGTTGAGAGGAGCCAGATGAGGTGGCTCGGGCATCTAGTCAGGATGCCTCCCGGACGCCTCCCTGGTGAGGCGTTCAGGGCACGTCCTTCCGGTAGGAGGCCCCCGGGAAGACCCAGGACACGCTGGAGGGACTGTGTCTCTGGGCTGGCCTGGGAACGCCTCAGGATCCCCGGAAGAGCTGGACGAAGTGGCTGGGGAGAGGCTGCTTAGGCTGCGGCCCCCGCGACCCCACCCCGGATAAGAGGAGGAAGATGGATGGATGGATGGATGGATGGGTAGGTCAGATATTTAGTTTATATGTAGTTATATTTAGTTTTATCTATAATGTCCAGTATATTTATGCAGTTTATATGAACATTTCCATACAAATGCCAATATAGGAAGTTATAAGTTAATATTATGTTCTTATAAATCTACCTCAGTACAATATGGTCATAATTCATGTACAGAATATATATATACCGTATATATGTATAGTTAAACATGTTATTTATTCTTATTTTTCTAAAGTCTTTTCTAGTATTTATTTCTTAACGTTTGCTGCTGCAGGAACAATTTCCCCATTGTGGGATAAAAAAAACATATTCTAATCTATTATAAAGACTCTTCAGCTTCCACAGCTGAAAGTTAATAATAATAATAATAATCATCATCATCATCATCATCATCATCATTCCTGTCAGATAGTCGATGATCTTCTACACCTGTTTGACCTCTGACCCTTCTGCCGTGTCGCTGTCCTTCACAAACACGTAGTTTCTTGGTTCCTCCTCAGAGCTTCTCCCTCTGCATCTGTGCCCTTTCATCTTGCACCGCACCAGGACCGAGACCAGGACCAGGACCAGGACCAGCCCGAGACCAGGACCAGGCCCAGGACCCAGACTGGTGGACACCAGCGGTCAGACAGAAGATCAGGGAGTTAAAACGAGCTTTGATCACCAGAGTGGGAAACTCCAGCACTTCCTGTTGATTCTAACCGCAGAGCCGTCGTGTCCCTGCGGTCCCAAACTCCAGAGTTTGGGCTAAACCTGGATCTGATTCTGTGTTTGAGAGAGACTCATCAGACTGGTCGGTGGCGGCGTTGTAGCGCGGGATGAGAACAGTTCACTAGAGCCAGACACAAAAAGGAGAAACAGGGTCTTCATGAGCATCTATGATCAAAACCAGAGGAGGAGCTAGAGGGAGCCAGGAGGCCCCTGGTGCCTCCAGGCATGGTCATGTGTTTCCATTGACAGCAGCACATCTGGAGGAACTCACCATGGCAGCTGGCCTCCTGCTGCGTCTGCAGACAGAAACACGCGTCAGATGTTTGTTGGCTTCAGATGGGCACCTAAAGACCTCCACTCACCTCTCCATTGTTCTTGAAGACCACGTCCTCCACACACCGCTTCAGGGTCACAGAGTTTCCGCTGATGTTCTGCACGAGCTCAGCAGAGAAGTTGCCGTCGGCAGCAAAGACCAAATCCTGGAAGCATCACCAGTCAGGTAAACGGGGAAACAGGTAAATCCTGACCTTCAAGACCAGACTGAACGTGTCAGAGCTGAAATCACAGTCGCTCAGACCGTTCACACACTAGCAAAAAGTCCTTCCTCAGCAAAATAAGCTAGGAGTCTTGGGACATCCGGGACTTCCCGCTAGGCTGGCGGGAAGCCGAGGGGATTCCCGGTGACAGGACTTACGAGTCCGTAGGTCCAGCTGTAAGAACTGTGGTCGGTGATCGTCGGGGCCGGGTTCAGCGTGAGCTGGAACAAGCCTTCGCTGGTCCTGGTGACGTTACAGGTCATCTGTGGCGCCAGGTTGGCCGCGGCGCACTGATTCACCGCCACTGAAAAGACAGCCCACGTTGGTGGTGACGGGTACGTAAACTCGGAGGGTTTTTATTGTCTCTGTACAGGGACCAGCGAAATGAACATTCAGCAGCTCTTAGTCGTACACACCTATAAAGATAAAACTCTATAAAATTCATATCTGTGATGAATTACTGACAAAAAGATTTTAAAAATTCTTACCGAGGAAGCTGAAGATCAAAACGGAAAGTTTGCTCATGGTTTTGCCAGAAACTAGAGAATGACTCAGTTCTTCTGTGAAGCCCCACCTGCTTCTTCTTCTTCTTCTTTGTGGGAGGAGTGTGAGTGGAAGAGCAAAGTGTGAGAGAGAGATTTATTTATTTATTTATTTATTTGTTTATTTAATTATTTATTTATTTAGCACGTTTTATTGGTGGTGGCTTGTATAAGTGTTTGTGTTTATTTTGGTGTAATTTTGGTTTAGTTTGTGGTTGTTTTGTGTGGTTTTGTCGGCCGGTTTTGGCCGGAAGCTGTGCCGGAAGCACGGCGTCAAGGTGGGCGACGGCTCTCTGTGCGGCGTGGAGGAGGTAGCGCAGGCTGTGGGGGAGACCGTCGGGTACAGCTCCATTAGATCTGCCGCCCGGATGAATAAGGCGGTGGTGCTGTTTTTGGAGAAGGTGGAGCAGGTGAACAGGCTGGTGGAGACGGGGATCACCGTCACCGGGCTGTTTGAGCCGGTGCTGCCGCTGACGCCGTTCCTGGTCTTGGGCAGGTAACCTCTCCGATGTCTGGGCTTAAATCACCGCTACGTAAACACGGGGCGTCCCAGCCCTAACCCTAACCCTAACCCAGGGGTTCGTGGTCCTGAACACCAGAACTGAGCAGTTGGACCACCGCTTCATGGTGGGGGTGGATGGCTTTGACTAGCCGCTGTTTGCCACCTGCTCCGTACTGAAGGGTTCTGGCTGTGGGGAGGAAGGGCACCTCGTCAGAGCTTGTCCGAACCGCGCCGGCTCGGTCGAGGCGGGTTCGGGGGAGGCGGCGTCTGCGGCCGCTGATGGGGGGCCGTCCCGGCGGCACGCCGCTGGACACCCGTTACTGCGAGCCGAGAGGGAGGGAGGGGCACGGGGAGCACACTGAGGTGGTTGGTGATGGGGATATAGAAGAGATGGTAGTGGAAGGAGTAGGACAGGCAGTGGGTAACATGAGTGAGACAGGTGAGGTGGTGGGTAACATGAGTGAGACAGGTGAGGTGGTGAATGAGACAGGTGAGAAGGTGGAGATGTCAGGTGAGACGATGTGTAGCAGGAGCAAGGTAGGGCTGGGTGAGACAGGTGAGGCAGCAGGCAGGCAGGGTGAGGGCGTTGCCGCTGTTCATGCTTGTGTCGTGGACCCCAGGGTGCCCAAGAGTGTGTGTGTGTGTGTGTGTGTGTGTGTGTGTGTGTGTGTGTGTGTGTTGACTGTGGTGGTGGAGGGGCGTAAAGCTGGCGGGTGGAGGCCCCACCAGACAGCGACAGTGGAGCCGAAGCAGACGTGTCTGACGTCACCCTGCAGTCAGGAGAGCAGAAGCACCCAGAGAACATGTCCAAGCTGCTCCAGCAGACCAGAGGCTTGAAAGGCCTGAACACTGGGAAACGTCCCCAGACGAGCTTTTGGTCCTCACTTCGACAGGACAAGTAGGAGATTTTTAGACTCACAAGCAAATAAGAGTTAGGAAAGAGCTTGATTTTAATGATCATGGACGTCTTGATTTTATTCGGTCTCTTACGCCAGTGTCTCTACGTCTCACTCAACATGGACTCTTTCAGAGGGGGGACGCTCCAGGGTGGCAGAACAAAGGGCTTTGATGTTTGACAGCACGGAGGAAACGTGGATGTGATGTTTTTACAGCGATGAACAGAACGGGCCTGACTGGGCCAGAGTGGGAGGGACAGGTGGTCCTGAGCCACCTTAGCGCTGCTGGGGGGTGGGGCTCCTGTTCTCAGCTCGCTCACTCCTACGTCACTGGAGGTGGAGCATGGAGTGAAGGGGGTGTGTTTTAGTAGAGGCAGGCTTTGACCCACATGGTTGTTATTAATATTTATGCTCCGATCAGCGGTGCAGAGAGGAGGAGCTTCTAGAGAAGGTCAGCGCCAAGCGCGCCGCTGTGGCTCGGAGCACGTTCTAATCCTGGGTGGGGACTTTAACTGGACTCGGGATGAGTTTGTAGAACCATGCAGAGCCTCATCCAGGGTCCCAACACGCTCTGGGGCAGCGGGTCCACTCCCACGGCCTGGTGGATTTATTTAAGGTCACCTTGGTGAGAAGGTGTTCATTTATGGGGCAGGGTTCAAAAAAACCAGTCGGGAGAAGCGGCGGCTCCTCCACCCTGCTCCCGGCAGGAGCAGGGTGGAGGAGCGCGGTCAGGACGCAGCCTCAGGGTGGCGCTGCAGTGGCAGGGGCTGAGGCGTTCACGGATACCTGGCGTTTTAACGCTGTTTGTGCTCTGTTGCCAACAACAAGAGTTTATTTATTGTAAATAAAGGCTCTTGTAAAAATCAGATCTTCTTCTGGGGGTTTCCACAAGCAGCATTAGAGCATTAGCACCAGCTGGGGTGCAGTGAGGGTCCTGATGTTCACTCTTTTGTGTGTCTGTGTCCTGCTCACTGAAGTACTGAAACGACGGCTGAACTGTCTCTTTCTGACCTTTGTCTGAAAACGTCGACACTAAGTCGACCTTTAGTGCTTTTAAAGCACCAAATTCCTTCTTTCCACACTCAAAGAAAATGTGCTCCACTCTTTCAAACTCCAAGCAACTCCACCTTCCTGTTGCGTGATTCCCTGTCATGAACGACGTGCCCTTCAGCCCTGTGTCCTAATCTCAGTCCAGACGTGCCTCTTTCTTCCTGCCCTCCTCATTTCCCCAACTTTCCTTTCTGTGAAACCACCATCCTTTCTTCTCCTCCTCCCACAGTATTGCCAACGTTTGCCCTCCCCCACTGAGCCTTTCTGACACTGGGTGGGGTGGTCTTGTTCATGCCCCTGCAGATTAACCCAGATTACCCCAATAAAAGCTGCGATCTTCGAAGTGGGAGGAGCATCTTCACCTGCAGAGCTGCAACCTAAGGCGGGTCTGAAGTCCCGCCCACAGTCACGACCCAGACCCCGCCCACACACGGCGTGGCTGAGCCACGTGTTGACCCCGCCCACGCCGACCCCGCCCACATTCCGCGAAACAAATAAACCAGCCTGCAAGTGTCCGATTTCGCCTTGAAAACTCGCTGATCAAAGTGTTGAGGATGAACGTGTGTCTCAGGTGAGCACGTGCACACACACCTGAGTGTGCAGTAAGACGCACGCGTCGCCATTATTGAGCATTATTATTCAGTGACGCTTCAGCGCTGCCGCGTCTGCCGCTGCGCGTCTGCGCCAATGTGCCGCCTGATAGGCCGGAGCGGCAGCAGCGCAAACAGGCCGGTGGGGGTGTTTATAGACGGGGGCTGGTGACGGCGGACGCCTCGGCAAGTGTTCACACACCGCGTCGCTCCACCTGGAACTAGCGAAGGATGTCAGCGCAAAGCCGTGCGTGAGCAGCGACAGGGGCAGGGACGAGGCGGTTGTTCTCCGGGCGCTTTCAGAAAGGAAAAAGAAGAGAAAATCCGCAGAATCCACGACGCTGCTGCTCCGGATGCGCTGAGGAACATTTACCAGCTGGTTTCTGCTGCTGCTGCTGAGGAGCATCTCTGCGGGGGCTGCTCGCCATTTCTGGGGGAAACGAGCCGCTTTTATCAGGCGCAGAGATCAGATCCACCCAGCAGAGGTACGCACGCGCGCACACGCACCACCGTTTGCGGCTTTGTGGCCTGACTCACCTGTATTCTGGGATGTTTGTGGTCCGCCTGAGATGAATTCCCCACCCTCGGCAGCAGGAGAATGACCTCCACACGCTTCCATGTTGCTCACTGAAAGTTACGGTCATTTTCTTACAGGTGCAGATACCGTGTGTGTGTGTGTGTGTGTGCGCGCGCGCGCGCGTCTGTGTGTGTTCTTCTTGATCTTCCTCCAGGAATGTAGTCTTCGTCCATTTGAGTCTTTGATCGTTTGATGTAACTGATTTTCTAACGTTTCCATCAATACCTTGACGCAGGTATATATGTATATATGTATATATATATATATATATATATAGGTATGTCTGCCTTTTTCATGCGCGTCCACGATGGTAGAGATGCAGTAATGGTTCTCCAATTAAAAAAAACAAAAACGGTTTTGTTCTGGTTTATGCTGCTTTATCAACAGGATTTTTAATTTCTAAATTATTTCTAATTTATTCTAAAACAGCCATTTTTTCTGTTGTGCTAATGTCCTGAGCTAATGTCCTGAGCTAATGTCCTGAGCTGGTCCAATACTGCTCATCGTGGCCATTAGCAAGCATGCTAATGTGAAACGGTGCTAAACATTTGGCGTGCTGAATTAGCACGTTAGCCGTTGTGATGGTAACAAACACCAGCGTTTCCTTCACGGGCACAGAAATAAGGAATCTTGTCCCACTGTGTTTCTGTGGTTGGCGGTGTGGTTGGCGGTGTGGTTGGCGGTGAGGTTGGCGGGTCCAACCGCGTCTCAACCTTCATGTTTTCTAGGGAGGAATCAGAAAGGTCATTTCCAGAGACTTGATGAGTTGGTAGACCCCGCTGGTCTGGTCATGTGTCCAGGCTGACCCTCACATGCACACCTGGTGACTGTGGGGCTGCTTCTCTGTGCTCCACCCTCCAGATGGCCAAAGCCGACCAGCGTTTCGGCCAGCGGGACGGTTCCGACCAGAACTTTGACTACATGTTCAAGCTGCTGATCATCGGCAACAGCAGCGTCGGCAAAACCTCCTTCCTGTTCCGCTACGCCGACGACTCCTTCAGCAACTCCTTCGTCAGCACCGTCGGCATCGACTTCAAGGTGAAGACGGTGTACCGCAACGACAAAAGGATCAAGCTGCAGATCTGGGTGAGCGTTTGGCACGTCTGCAGCTACATGCTAACGTTAGCCGAGCA
>CM027082.1:28911573-28948712 GCA_015343265.1 Pao palembangensis | reverse complement strand
CGGAGGACAGTGCATTAGTTCCCCCCGGGACTAAGTCCATGGGGGGGATTCATTTTCCCTAACCTAACCCTAACCCCTACCCCTAACCCTAACCCCTAACCCCACCCTAACCCTAACCCTAACCCTAACCCTCTACGGTTAAGCTTAACAGAAGACTGGTCGAGTGCATTTGAAGTTGCTGTAAACTGGTCAAAAAGAAGATTGGGAAGACGCTTATTACAAGAATCCATACAGGAGACGAGGGAAATGATTAAGACACAAGTATCTAACAACGAAAAAAAGAATAGAGACTTAATAATCACGGAAGCGCCAGGATCGCGCCGACAGCGAACAACTTACTCACAAACGGAAGAACTTCTTCACTCATCGCCACGATATACAGGATTGACGGTCACGGCCTAGGTCCATCGAACTTTCTCCATGGGTGGGACCACTTCAGAGCCGACAGATGTGATGCAGATTTTCTCCGACGCGGACCGACAACAACGTACCAGGGAGCAGATGCCAGCGATCTCAAACTCGCCTTTGGAGCAGCGCACAAGACAACATAACGCCCGAAGGGGAGCTTCGACATCAGAGGTCACCGGTTCGAGAACACCATCTACCGGAAAAATGCACCATACGGAGGAGTTGGATTATTTACCTTTTGGGACAACGGGACCGCCAGTACAGGCGCCACAAGGATGTGTGTATCGAAGCAACATGGAAATAACATTACCTACTAGCTCCTCCTCATCTTCTTCTTTGTCTTCAACATCATCCAAGGACAGAGATGGGGAGTCTCCTATAGGTATGGATAGACCACACAGTAGACACCAGGCACAACAGACGAATGACTGGAAAGACAGTGCTGCAGGAACCAGCTCTACAGAGAAAGGCCCTCAGACGCCACGGGGTAAACCGACTAGACATATAAACACAGATAGGAAGAAGAAAGATTGGCATTTAAATATACAAGAAAAACATATCATTCTGGGAGATTCCAATGTTGCAAAGATTCCATCATTCAGATTCTTGGATTTGCAAATAGATAGTTTTCCCGGAGCCACCTTTAGGCATATGCATGGTGTTTTGGAAAAGGTTGAGATGAATCAGGAAGTACAAACGGTTATATTTTCTTTAGGAATCAATAACAGGAAACAAAAACTACAAACTACAATTAAAGAAATTCAGAGACTATACAAAATAGCCTCTGAAAAATTCCCGAATGCGGAAATAGTTTTTCCATTGCTTAATTTTGCCAAGAACCTTCCATTTAGGGAACAGGAATTTTTACAGAACTTGAACAGATATTTGAAACAAAAATACAGTAATTTGACGGAACTTCCAAAAACGGAATTCCATACGGAAAAGGATGGGATTCATTGGACTCACAAAACGGCAGAACGTATCCTACAACACTGGATTGATCAGGGAAATTGATTAACCCCATGAACCTGTCAATCCAGGAAGGGGATACCAAAATGAATATTTACAGCATAGAAAATAAAAATAAAAATAAAAATAAAAAAATGAGCAATAAGAAAAATATAATCAATTTGAGCAAACATTATATACTTACCCAACCAGAAATTACTTTACTCAATAAAGGGCTTACATTTATTCCTACATGGGGGAGTAATAACTCAATAAAAGAAAATCTCTGTTATGACTTACAAAAATATCATCGCAAACTCAAATTAGCAGCTTATTTTGAAAAACATAATGATAGAAGGAAGGTTAAAAATACATACAAGGATGGAAGTATTTCCAAACAAAATAAAGATTTTCTACCTTTTATTCCGAAATCAGATTGGACTCCGGCAGCGGGACAAGTACCGACAGTCATAGAAGGAATTATTCAGAAGGATCTGACAGATCTAAATAAAAAATTTAAACGGGATAAAATTCAGTCCAATTTAACGAAAAGTGAAATCCATGCATTAAAACGTTTGAGAAACAATAAACACATAGTCATTAAACCTGCGGATAAGGGCAGTGCAGTAATTGTCTTGGATCGTTTCCAATATTTATGGGAAGGGAATAGACAACTAGCAGATCGGAAATATTATATACCTTTAAAACAACCCATTTATTTTCAAACAATCCCTATGATTATGAAAATTCTGGATCAACTTTATCAGAAAAAATATTTAAATTTAAAACAAAAAAAATATTTACTTGGTCAACATAATCCTCGGCCCAGACGGTTTTATTGGCTACCTAAAATTCATAAGAGTCCAGAAAAGTGGAGTAAACCTTGGGAAATTCCTCCAGGTAGACCCATAATATCAGACTGTGGAAGCGAAACATATTACATAGCAGAATATATTGATTATTTTTTATATCCATTATCTATTAAACACAAGAGTTATATTAAGGACACATATGATTTTGTCTCTAAGATACGTCAAATACAGGTACCCTTAAACAGTTTTTTATTCACTTTGGATGTAAATAGCCTTTATACAAATATTGACACGACTGAAGGAATGAAAGCAATCCATAGCACATTCCTCCAACACCCAGATGCACAAAGACCGGAAGAAGAATTACTTAAATTATTATTCATTAACCTTACACGTAATGATTTTGAATTTAACGGAAAATTTTATTTACAGATTAAAGGTACAGCCATGGGAAAGAAATTTGCTCCGGCATATGCTAATATTTTCATGGCACATTGGGAGACAGAGGCCTTACAGACAGTGGAGAAAAAACCTATTTACTATTATAGATATTTGGATGATATTTGGGGAATTTGGACCTATACAATAACAGAATTTTGGAGCTTTATTGAGAAATTAAATAAATTTAATAAATCCATTCAGATAACAGCAGAAATTAAATTTGACCAAGTTAATTTTTTAGATACAACTACATTTAAAGGTCCAGACTTCTTTAAAACACAAGTTCTGGACACTAAAGTTTTTTTTAAACCTACGGACACACATGCTCTCTTACACAAAACAAGTTACCATCCTAATCACACTTTTAGAGGACTGGTGAAATCCCAATTAGTAAGCTTCCACAGAATATGCAGCAGAAAAGAAGATCTGGAGGCAGCAATAGCGACGTTATACAGGGAACTTACCTCAAGGGGGTACTCTCGCTCCCTTTTGAGGAGGACTCTGAATAATTTTACAGATAAAAATCAACTCATGGAACAACCTTTGATCCCTATTATTGTGAATTATTCAACATCAGTGCTGAAGTTCATTAGAAAGGTGAAACAAAATTTTAAGAAAGGAATTTCTCAGACCAATACTTTATTAAATCACAGAACAATTACAGCTTTCAAAAGAAACAGAAACCTGCAAGATTTCTTAGTGACAGCCCAGGTTAAACCATTATTTAAATCTCAGCCTAAGACTGGTAAGGACCTTTTTCAAAATAATCGATGGCTTACTAATCTTGCTACTAAAGAAATTTTCAAAATAAAGGCACAAAATAATATAGACACATGCAATTGTGTGTACCTAATTAGATGTGCGATATGTAATATAAAATATGTGGGTGAAACGAAGAATAACATCTTGACCAGATTTTACCAACATAAATATAATATAACAAGGCAAAAAAATCTACATGTACCGATAAATGGCCATTTCATTACACATGGATGGAAGGCTGTCAAGGTGACTATTCTAGAGAGCAATCCATACTGGTCTCAGACACAACGCCGACAGGTGGAGAGGAAGTGGATTTTCCAATTAGGTACGCTGCTCCCACATGGATTAAATATAAAATCAATTTACAGGTCTAAGTAGATCCTAATCTAAACTTAAAGAGCCTAGACTCAAAAGCTAAAAAGGGATATTCTTAAAAGGTGTTTGTTCATTCTTAAAAAGGAAAAAAGATTTTTCTTCCCTTGCATTTTTGAGAATATTTATTGTGGAAAATGGTTCCCGGAGTGAGGTACAAATATCGGCTTCGGGGATAGAAGGCGGAGCTCTGGAAAGGACGGACCGTGCCCCCACCCTTTTCTCTTCCCGAATTCTAACCTTAATGGAATGAAAACGGTAACTTTAAGAACCTAACCCCTAACCCTAACCCTAACCCTACCCTAACCCTAACCCTAACCCTACCCTAACCCTAACCCTAACCCTAACCCTAACCCTACCCTAACCCTAACCCTAACCCCTAACCCTAACCCTAACCCTAACAAAAATCTACAAGACTATCTGGTTACGGCACAAGTAAAATCCGGCATTAGACCGCCATTAAAAGCCATTGGAGTGGAATTTTTATATTATTCATGGATTCGGAACCCATATAGTAAAAATATTTTTAAAATTGAAAAAAATGGTGGAAGAAAGACATATAATTGCGTCTATCTAATTGAATGTGCAGGATGCACCAAACGATACGTGGGTGAAACCGGAAACAATATCTTAACCCGATTCAATCAACATAAATACAATATAAAAAGACACAAAAATACACACATTCTGCTAAACAAACATTTTATTGAACACGGATGGTCAGCGGTGAGGGTTATTATTTTGGAATATAATCCACATTGGTCTCGAGCACAACGGAGGACTGCCGAAAGAAAATGGATCCTCCGGTTGGGCACCATAATTCCACAGGGCCTAAATGAGAAGCCAAAAAGGAAAAGAATTTTATAAAAAGGCAGAAATTCATTTTAACAATTTTCTACTATTTTATTCTTTTAATAAAAGGTTCCTTTTAAATAAATTAAATATTTAAAACAAAGATGGATATTTTTGAAGGTTCACAAAACAAAATATTCTTTCCTCAATGGTATGGCAATAATTAAACCAGATACCTTCTAGAGAGACTCTGTTGATCCACATATGGGGGTCTCCTAGAAAAAGACAAACTTGGAAGCTCACTTCACGGGAGCCAGCGGGAAGCAGGAGAGATAGGACTGTGCCTTTTTTCTTTTTTTTCTAAAAAAAGATCACTTTTCAGACCTGTATCCTGAAAACAGGTAGGAAAATTTTCTAAACCTAACCCTAACCCTACCCTAACCCAACCCTAAGGACTAACCCTAATCCTAAGGACTTTGAAATATAAGTTAATAATCTTTTTTGAGCCCTAACAGGGGAACGAGTGAGACCCAGGCGGGAAGTGCTGGACCGGGAGACGTAACACCGGAGCGGACGGACTGTGCCCCCCCCTTTCCTGTTCAGTCAGGGTAGGGTTAGGGTTAGGGTTGCACAGAGCAGATCAGCTTCCTGAAGAAGGCCAATACAGGCCAAAACGTCGGCAGGCTGATCTCTGTTAAGGCAATGAAGCCTAATTTTTTGAAACCTCACCACCTCAGGGTGGTGAATTATTTTGGGGAGCTGGGGGACCCCGCCTAGGACCTCCTCTGGAGGACTGTGCACTCATTCCCGCAGGGCTTTGCCCTGCGAGAATAATTTTCCCCTAACCTAACCCCTAACCCTAACCCAACCCTAACACTTCTTACTAAAGAACTAAGTAAATGTAATCCGATTACACTTCTTACTAAAGAACTAAGTAAATGTAATTTGATTACACTTCCGAGTAAAGAACTAAGTAAATGTAATCCGATTACACTTCCGAGTAAAGAACTAAGTAAATGTAATCCGATTACACTTCCTAGTAAAGAACTAGGTAAATGTAATCTGATTACACTTCTTTCTAAAGAACTAAGTAAATGTAATCCGATTACACTTCTTACTAATGAAACTAAGCAAATGTAATCCGATTACACTTCTTTCTAAAGAACTAAGTAAATGTAATCTGATTACACTTCCGAGGAAAGAACTAATTAACTGTAATCGATTACAATTCCGAGTATTTAAAAAAAAAAAAAGATGTAATGGCCCCAACAATAAAAATTTGAATTAGATCTTCATTATAGATGTAGCCTATATAAGACGACCATGGGCACAGGAAAAACATTTCATGTTGTATGTCAAGTAAGAATGTTAGGACGTTTGTCACAAGAATGAAACAAGACTGAAATAACATTTTCTTGTCAATGTCTTTTTATTAAGAAAACAAACCTTTGCTTTAAATTAATGATATTTGCAAGTTGCGTAGTATGCAGGCGAATATGCCGGTTGTTCGTCTCTCAGGTCTTGATACGCGGCTGTGTTTACTTAAGGGCGGTAGAGGGCAGCAACCCTCCACCGAACCCGGTAACCTTTGTAAGACTTTAAGCTTTATTAACTCCAAAATATATTCTGAATATGCTGAAAATCTATTTGCAAGAAATGAACTCCAAACCTACTATGAATTCAACACACATGAACACTTGAAGTGTATTGTAACAGTGAAATTTATACTTTCTGCATGCATACTAACTTTTACATCAAAATGTCTCCTTGACAAACTTAAAGAACACTAACGTGACAAAAAATAAAAGAAAAAATATATATATATATATACAGTCATCCTCAGTGAACTCGGGTTCATCAACATATATAAAGTCAAACTTTTTTCCTCTCTTACTCACCATTTCACAAGAAAATACAGCAACCATCCTAACATAAGCATTAAAATTATATACTTCCTGTGGATTTCTTTTTAAAAGTATTGGTCTTACAATCAATCCTGATGCGTTTGGACTCAATAATTACTGTGTTCATGCAGACTCAAATTTGTCTAGATTACTTCATTTTGTTTTATGATGTCATAACAGCATATGTTAGAGTTTAAACCATCCCCAACCAACCTTCAATTCACAATGTCATTTCTTTAGCCTCCATACGTTGATTCAAAGTCCCTCACATTCATGGGTATACATTTTAAAATATCTGAATCAGCAGAGTGTTAAAAATGTGCAATGAGTTTACACATTTTAGCATAATTAACGTTACCTTTTGCCATTTAGACACAGTCATAAAACAAGTGCGGCTGCAAGACACTTATATAGACAAAGGTCCAGCAGACTCTGGATGAGCTCTGCAGACACAGCGTAAAGACCATATCTGTACCACACCGAGTCCAGTTTGATCATAGGATGAAGAAAAGGAGGATCACCACGAAGAGGAGGGCAAGCAGAACACCTATTGCACACCACTGTCGCCGATCTGCGAAAAGAGACTTCATGACATTCAGCTCACTTTGGCTACGATTGGGTGTCACTATCAATATTCTTCATCAGTGCCAAAAACTAAACAGCTAATGACAAAATACTTGACTAAATTACTTTCTATGAATTTTCTCCAGGTTGTTTTCCTATCAAATCAGCTGAATGACAAATGCAAAATGACTGAAGTTGTGAGATTGCTGCATGGACGCTGCTTCTGAAACCTGCCTATGACTGAACACAGATGCTATGCTGACCATCTGCTTCCACTAGGAAAGATCGGACTGAAGAAGTGCTCCACAGCTGCACACTTATTCTGTACTACTCCAACAGTCTGCATGCTTTGCTTGCTCACTTTGGCATATTTTATTTTTGTACATCACTCATTCTACATCTGCATCTGTAAGGTAGCTAATTTCATATGTTTTGTGATGTGACTTGTGTCTACACTATGAGCTAACTATGAGTCTAGCAAGCTAACCTACTGACCAAGTAGTAGATTATCTAAGCCTCATCATTATCAGCCGATAATTTGCTGGAGAGATACCGTGCATCCTTCATTCTACAATACTAAGACACTGTTGCTGGGCAAATTACCACTGGTCATGTGAGAAACCTTGGCCAGCTTCTTCATGACACTGTCCAGTTTGGAGTGTGTGTTGTCCATCTCATGACTGAAATCATCCAACATCCTGCAAGGAAACACACCACTTCAGAAATGTAAGATAATGAACATTAAAAATACAACTTTAAAGATATTGATCCAATTCAAAAGAGATATAACTTCTAAAAAATTATCAGGTTAGTAGTAAGTGAGTAGGTCAGAAATGTGTTGCTTCTCAGGAAGGGTCTTACACGGCCTGTTCATCCAGTTCCATACCAATCCTCTCTGACATGTTCTTCAAGACTCCAATTGTTCCTGACACAAGCTCAAGCTGTTCATCTTGCTGGCCTGCTATCAACTGATGCAGAAGCAAACAATAGTGCAACATTATCCACCTATCATCACACCGCCCATACGTCTCTTACTGCACGTCACCCTGGTCAGAGATGTCAGTACCTGCTGTTGGACTTGCTGCTCCTCTATAAAGTGGGAATTGGCATTCTGCAGATGTCGGTCTAGTCTGCTGTATTTATCAGGACCAGGTTGCCAGACGGGGGCCTGACCAAGATGTTCACCGATTTCCTGCTGATATGGAAGAAACATGGATCAACTTTAGAAGTGTGAGGCCAAACATGGTTGCACCATAGCAGCCAGCATAACCCGGGGACCAGAGAGGGGGACACAGAGGGAAACTTAAAGCAGCTGGTGAAAGATAAGTGCAAATACAGCAAAATTATCATTCACGTCGGCGTTAACGACACCCGGCTGCGCCAGTCAGAGATTACTAAACTTAATATGGAGTCGGTGTGTAACTTCGCCAAAACGATGTCGGACTCTGTAGCGTTCTCTGGTCCCCTCCCGAATCTGGCCAGTGATGACATGTTTAGCCGCATGTCATCGCTCCATCGCTGGTTGTCGCGGTGGTGTCCAGAAAATAACGTGGCCTTCATAGATAACTGGGAGACTGGAGACTTTTTGGGGAAAACCTGGCTTTATTAGCAGAGACCGCATTCATCCCACCTGGGGTGGTGCAGCTCTTATTTCAAGCAATATAGCAAAGTTTATTAGACAACCAACCCTATGACAACCCAGGGTCGAGGCCAGGAGGCAGAGTCCCTTACTACTTACACGCTTCTCTGCTGCTTCTGTAAGACTGCCGCCCTCCAATAAAAATAACAATGAGACTAAAAACACTCACAGTAACACTAAGTTAAATAATACAATAGAAGTAGTGTCAGTACCTCGTCCTCCCACATCTAGTATCTAGTAAATAAGTCAAGAGGTGTTAATAATAACAACCTATATAAAAATACACACCATTAAATACTCAAACAACAACTTAAACAGATGTGGTTTGTTGAACATACGATCTCTTCAGTCTAAATCTCTTCTAGTTAATGATTTAATAACAGATCATCTGTCTGATATTTTCTTTCTCACGGAGACTTGGTTGCAGGATGAAGAATATGTTAGTTTAAATGAAGCAACTCCATCAAGTCATATTAACTATCATGTTCCTCCAAGTGCAGGCAGAGGAGGTGGAGTGGCAGCAATCTACCGCTCCAGCCTTCAAGTCAACCCCAAACCTAAAGCTACCTGTAGCTCTTTGAGAGTCTCACTCTCAGCCTCTCTCACCACAACTGGAAGTCAGAAAAGCCAGTTTTACTAGTTGTGCTGCATCGGCCACCTGCAGCTGCTTACACACAGTTCCTGGCTGAGTTTTCAGACTTCCTGTCTAGTTTAGTGGTCAGTACAGATAAAGTTATTATAGTGGGTGATTTTAACATCCATATGGATGATGATACTGACAGTCTTAAGACGGCGTTTAACTCACTGATAGATTCAATAGGTTTCTCTCAGTTAGTAAATGAACCGACGCACTGTCATAATCACACTCTGGATCTGGTTCTCACCTATGGTCTAGAAACTGAGAACCTGGTAGTTGTTCCCCAAAACCCCCTCCTCTCAGACCACTCACTTATAACCTTTGACCTCACTCTAGCAGACCGAGCAGCACATGACAGGAAGGTTCACTACAGCAGGTGTCTCTCTGAAGATACCAGAGACAGATGTGGAGCTGAAATTGCAGCGGTGCCCCCTCTAGCGCCACCTACTGGTGCAGCAGATCATTCTGATCTAAATGTTACTCCTGCAGATATTGACTGCCTTGTCAATGACACTGCAGCCACATTGTGTATAGTTTTAGATTCGGTTGCCCCACTGAAGAAGAGGTTCACACACCATAGAAGACTGGCTCCGTGGTATAATACACATATCCGAGACCTTAAGCAGGCATCAAGACGGATGGAGAGGAAGTGGTATTCAGCCAGATCAGCTGATTCCCAAAGCGCCTGGAAAGACAGTTTATTAACATATAAGAAGGCCCTCCGTAAAGCCAGAACAGCTTACTACACTTCATTAGTAGATGTAAACAAGAACAACCCGCGTTTTCTGTTTAACACCATAGCCAGGTTGACAAAGAGTCACAGCTCGTTTGAGCTTTCTATTCCTGCAGCTCTTAGCAGTGAAGACTGAGTTTCTTCACCAATAATATCACTAACAATCACTAGAGAAAAGATCGATCAAGGTCGCTCCATGACAACTGATGAAGTTGAAAAGGAATTGTTTCATGGATGAGAATCAGTACCCCCCCCCCCCTTCCGGAAGAAAAAATATTTTAGAATGTAGGCTTTTAAGTCTGTTCATCACCTGCCTCAGTTTAGTAGCTTATTGAGTCCCCTGACATTCCAGCTTGTAAATCTTAAATCAGACAGTGTAAACTTTCTGTGTTGCTTCAAGTGCAGTGAAATAGGTGACCATGTTGAGTGCGACAGAAAATAAAATAGAATAAATGAAAATAGTAAGACTAAACAAGACATAAAAACACTTAACCTTCGAAATCCTGCCCTCCTCCCCCCCTTCCTTACTTAAACTGAACAATGCAAGGGCAATACCAATCCACACTAATTAGGAGTGGTGGTCCCCCCAACCCCGCATCCCAAACTGAACATTGAAATACTTATCGTCCTAGAATGATAGATATGAAACATTAAATGATTATGTCTGTAGGTTCTCATTCATCCAGGTCATGGTTAAATTCACCAGAGAGGACATAAAGGAAGAAAATCTGGCCTTCTTGGACTGTGCAGTCAAGATCGAGGAGGACAGAAACCTAAGCCTATAGAAAACCTACCCACACAGATCAGTGCCTCCTTTTTGACTCCCACCACCCACTGGAACACAAGCTGGGTGTTATCAAAACCCTACAACACAGGGCCAAAGAAGAACCCACCACAACCCACGGGAGGAAGAAAGAATAGGAATATGTTAAAACAGCACTCAAACATGTGGTTACCCAGACTGGGCCTTCACAAAGACCTCCAAAAAACGAGACCCCATCAAAGAAGAGGAGAGAAATAAACGTCACAGCGTTTCTGTCCCCTACCTGTCTGGAGTTTCAGAAAAATTCAGGAGAATCCTCCAAAAACATGACATTCCAGTACAGTTCAAACCCTCCAACACACTCAGACAGAAACTGGTCCACCCAAAGGACAAGACACAAGCAAAGGACAAGACACCAAGACACAAACAAAGCAATGTTGTCTGTGCTGGACAGTGTCAGGAGGAATTCAAAGAACAGGAAACAGCCCCTCCATAAACGAATGGCCCAACACAGACGGGCCACCTCTTCAGGACAGGACTCAGCAGTACCTACACCTAAAAGAAAGCAGACACTCCTGTGAGGACAGTCAAGTACGTGTGCTGGCCAGAGAAGATTGCTGGTTTGAGAGGGCTGTCCAGGAAGCCATTCATGTCAATTTGGAAAAACCATCTTTAACCAGAGGTGGTGGGCTAAGGCTCTTTCTATCACCCACGTACAATGCAGTCCTCCACTCTCTTCGTCAACAATCCAGACGTTCACACCGTTTGACCTGACCTGGTGACTCATCACCATGTGACCCAACAGACAAAAGGGGAAGCACCCCAACCGAAACTAGATGAACGACCCTGCCAACCACCCTGCCAAGGACTCTCAGGTGACCACCCGGGCCATTAACATGCCAATGGTCCACAGGGCTATATTTTCAAGCTCTGCCCCAGCAAACTTAGAACTGAAGAAGCTCTCTGGAGAGAGGGCGAAACGTTTTCAAGGAAACCTTTCAGTCCAGTTGACACAGATAGATCTACTTTGGATAACCATGACCTGGATGAGTGAGAATCTACACAGACATCATCCAAACTGAAACTAGGTCAACGATCCTGCCAACGACTCTCAGGTGAGCACCGGGTCATTAACATGCCAATGTTCCACAAGGGCTAGATTTTTAAGCTCTGCCCCCAGCAAGCTTGGAATTGAAGAAGCTCTCTGGAGAGAGGGCGAAATGTTTTCAAGTTGCACAGAGATCTAACTTTGGATAAAACAATTAACACTTCTTGAGTTGACTACCTCAACTGTTTCAAGTAAGCAGGTGTATCGTTTATAATATGGTGCATAAAATAAATTGTCCACCAAAGTACAGTAGTAGTAGTAGCAGCTTTGTCTATAAGTAAAATAAATTGTTGATTGTGAAACAAAACCCATTCAAAAATGTGGGGGAGATTTACAAAGAGTGGACTGCAGCTGGAGCCAGTGCTTGAAGAACCAGTACGCACAGACGTATGCAAGACATGGGATCCAATTGTCACATTCCTTGTGTCAAGCCTCTCTTGAAAAACAGACAGCATCAGAAGTGTCTCGCCTGAGCTAAAGACAAGAAGGACTGGACTGCTGCTGAGTGGTCCAAAGTAATGTCCTCTGATGAAAGTCAATTTTGCATTTCCTTTGGAAATCAGGGTCCCAGAGTCTGGAGGAAGAGAGGAGAG
The DNA here is from genome assembly GCA_015343265.1 of Pao palembangensis. Lineage (NCBI taxonomy): Eukaryota > Metazoa > Chordata > Actinopteri > Tetraodontiformes > Tetraodontidae > Pao > Pao palembangensis. The sequence goes on along the minus strand of CM027082.1, from coordinate 28,936,236 downwards.
GCACAGAATCCACGTTGCTTGAGGTCCAGTGTAAAGTTTCCACAGTCAGTGATGGTTGGGGGTGCCATGTCATCTGCTGGTGCTGGTCCACTGTGTTTTCTGAGGTCCAAGGTCAACGCAGCCATATACCAGGAGGTTTTAGGGCACTTCATGCTTCCTGCTGCTGACTACCTTTACGAAGATGCTGATTTCATTTTCCAACAGGACTTGGCACCTGCACACAGTGCCAAAGCTGCCAGTACCTGGTTTAAGGACCATGATATCCCTGTTCTTAATTAGCCAGCAAACTCGTCTGACCTTAACCCCATAGAAAATCTACGGGGTATTGTGAAGAGGAAGATGCGATATGCCAGACCCAACAATGCAGAAGAGCTGAAGGCCACTATCAGAGCAACCTGGGCTCTCAGAACACCTGAGCAGTGCCACAGACTGACCGACTCCATGCCACGCCGCATTGCTACAGTAATTCAGGCAAAAGGAGCCCCAACTAAGTATTGAGTGGTGTACATGCTCATGCTTTTCATGTTCATACTTTTTAGTTGGCCAAGATTTCTAAAATCCTTTCTTTGTATTGGTCTTACATAATATTCTAATTTTCAGAGATATTGAATTTGGGGTTTTCATTAGTTGTCAGTTATAATCAAAATTAAAAGAAATAAACATTTGAAATATATCAGTCTGTGTGGAATGCATACATTATACATGTTTCACTTTTTGAATGGAATTAGTGAAATAAATCAACTTTTTGATGATATTCTAATTATATGACCAGCACCAGTAGAAGTTTAGGAGTCTAAGAGGAAGTTCTCAGCTTCTGCTGGTGTGGAGAAAAGGACTATCTTCCCGGTGTGTTTCCCTCCTCTCTCTGTCTCACCTGCGCTGCGTTCCTGACTAGCCGCACCTGCATCTCATCTGTTAATCTGCGTGGCTACTTAAATTCCCGACTCTGACAGACTCTTTGCCAGATCTTCTGATGTGTTCGTTAATGTCAATTGCATCCAGCACTTAATGTCTAGCTAGTTTTGACCCTGACCTGATTCTGCTGTTATGTCCTGGTAAACCTCCCTGCCTTCTGTACCTGACCACAAGATTGTCTGATCCTCTGTTCATCTGCCTGGAAATAAAGCGTGGTTTTATTCAACCGTCGTGTCGCTCTTGGGTCCCAACCGTGAAGTCTGACACCATAAGCTTTATTTGCATGTAGTCTCAAAGTTTGATGTAAAAGGTTTTTCACCTACACAAGGCTCAGTGGCATTACTTTCTTCTGCATCTGTTTCTTTAGATACTTGTGTGTTAATTAAGTGAGTAGGCCACGTAAACAACATGAGCAAACAAAGCTAAATGGGTTGTTACTAGCTAAGTAGAAGAGCTGGTGGTCAAAAGGGGGAAGAGGAAGTTGGCAGCTTCTCTGCTCCTGACCGCTTCTGAAGCAAGAGTCAGGACCAGGAGAGTGATGACTGACAATGGAGAGTTTGTCACTGACCTTTTTGTTCTTCTTGTCCAGTGAGACAGCAGCTGGACTCGACATCTGCTCCTTCATTTCCTTCAAAAGAGTCCAAACAAGTTTCCTCATTTACTTTATCCAAACAAACAGATGTCCAGTCAGTAAGAAGTACAGTGCTGTGAACAAGTCCTGTGATTTTCTGCTTCTTTTGCATGACTACTACATGACCCTCTGTGAAGAAGTAACTGCCCCCTGAACTTAGAGAAATAATTGATACTCTGATTTCGATAAATGAAAGCATCATTTGGACACTTGGGCTATCGTTGTATTGACATGTTGTGATGATCTGAAACATTTATGTTTACCAAATTAAAGAAAAAAGGGAAATACTTTTTCACAGCACTGTAAATATGCACACTTGGACACAAATATACAGACGTGTGTGAATTAGAATAGCACCTTGACAATTTGTCTAGTGTTGCTGATGAAGTGCTTCCTCTTTGACAGCTCAGCTATGTCTAGGTGAAACTTCCTTGGGTTCGATTCAACGATGCTTTCAATTACAGTTAAGAGGCTTTTTTAGGTGGCCGTTTCAGAGACACTTGTGACATGAATGACTTCTCGTAAAAAGGATATTGATGGTCTCATCAAGGTCTTCCAGGTCCCACTCAATGGAGCGAAGACTGTTTCTCAGCTCATTCGTGGTCCAGTCCAGTTCCTCTTTGGAGGCCCCACCCTCCTGTAGTAGGAGCTCACCCCATCTATGATGGAGACTCTGTGCTGCATTCACTGCTTTCTGGACTTCACTGTTGCAAAAAATTAAGGTGAAATTAATGTTGTAACTCTGAGGTTTCAAATAAATCACACATTATAGTTAAAAAAAACAAAACACAAAAGCTAAAAAAGAAATTGCATTCTACAAATTCGGAGGAAGCTTGCCAAGCCTACAACAATAGTTTATCAGCACATTTTTACATGTGTGCTCTGCAGTGCTAGAACCAAATAATGAGAAATAGTCATAGCATGATCAAAGGAGGAATTCTTTTAAATCTGAGAAGTAATGCTTTATAGTGAAATTTATAGCAATTAAAGAAAGAATTTATGACAATCTTCGCAACCATCAACTGTGTATCTACAAATATATTAGAAACATCAATACACTCTGCCTGAAACCCTAAATTTGGACAGTTTTTCCACCAATATCTCTCTCAAGGTTTTTGCTAATGCATTTATGTAGAGTGTTTCCTTATGAATTTAGCTATGTTTCAATTTAAGCAGTAGATTTACTTATTAAGATTTACCTACTCTGATGTCAGAGCAAATGTTGGCTGTGACTTTCGACCAATTTTAAAGGTTGGATATTATTAGCGCATCATTGTTTGCAGTACCTCAAAAGGGGTCATGGAAGTGCCCATCCCACAATAAATTCTCGTTACTTTTAGATTTTTTTGTTCTCTTTTGTGGCTACATTCTTTGCAAATTAGTTACGATCTGTCTGCCGGTTACCAGCACATTAACCGTTAGCCGGTTAGCATATTTACGACTAGTACGATCTGAACAGTTCTGACCCCTTAACGACGAAAAATGGATCTTCCATGGACATCCTGCTGTTTATGGTTCAGTCGTAGCAGAACTCCATTACACAGGTTGTCGATCAGGGTCTGGATGAAGGACTAATTACCCGGTTAAAACGGAGCTGATCTAAATATCTTCTCCTCCTTTGTTTACATGCAGAAATGGAGCCCAGTGACGTCATTGATTTCTTCTTCACTTGCCGTAATGTGACATGAATTAAAGTGATTTCATCGCCATCTAGTGCTTTGATCAGGTGTTACATTTTCACTTCAGTTTGAATAGCACGGGTGAAGGATGTGACAATTTGAAGTCGAATATAACTAGGTTTTAATCATACCTAACCATATTTATATTTAATACAGAAAGCCGTTATCCGGCAAACTTTATTTCAATATCATATATATAAACGCAGGATCCTCGTCAAAGGGATCGTGTAGATTTGATTAATTTATCTCAGCAAGCCAAGAATCGCGGCGGAGGGATACACCAGTGGTTGTTCGGTGGAGGTTAGTGCAGATGACCCTAGGCATTCAACGTCACGATGTGGACCCTCTCGCTCCGTCGTCTTTTCTTCCATTATTTCGGCATTTTCAAGCGGACATTCGGGTCGGTTTGGTCCTGCTGCCGAAGATGAAGAGATAAAGATGAACGACCGATTTCAGGTTTGAATTGCTTTATTTTGAGCCTTTGATGAAAATGAAGGGATGGGAATGGTGATGGGGATGATGATGGAGGGATGATGGGTTGAAGGATAAAATGGAGGGCTGAAGGATGAAATGGAGGGATGCAAATGTCGGATGGAGAATAAGATGGAGAGATGGAGTTTAATAACGATGTTTGGATGATAGATGTCAACGTTTCAGATATTTAAAGGTAAATCTAGATAAACAGGTTCACGCGATGACGGGATCTTGTCATCGATAATCTTTGATAGTTGGGCGATATTCCTTGGATAGATTACATCTGTACTGGTCTCAGTGGATCATCGGTTTAGGTGCTAGTTTTCCTTTTGGGTTTATTTCATTATGCAGCCTGTTTTTAATGAGCCTGACTGAAAGTAGATCCGGTGAAATGCGGATTGATTTCGTCACTTTTGTTTCTTAATTTCGACGTTTATTTATATGGAAATTGACGTTTGTGTTGACATTTGCACAGTCACAAATGTTCCAGAGGGTTAGGGTTTATGTTCATTCACCACTGAAGGTCGTCCTGTTGCAGGTTTGTGCGCGTGCGTGCGCGTTACATCAAAGATTATCAATTAAAAGTTTAGATTTTTCTTTTTTAAATTTCTTGACCGTGGGGAGTTGGTGCTGGACCCTATCTCAGCTGCACGAAGGCAGGAGGGTTCACCCCTGGATGAGTCTCTAGGTCATCAGTACCTTGACCAAGGAGATATAGATGGATCATTTCATTTAGAGACAACAGTTTGAAGTGGGATTCTTCTTGGCTTGTTGAGATCAAGCTGTAAAACAGTCTTTACCACCGTTGTAACATGATCAAAGTTGATATAATGCTGCAGAATTCCAGATACATTTTCTGCTTGCTTTAGCTTTTACCAATGACTGTGATTAAAAGCCTTTTGTGTTTGACTTCCTGTTACATATCTGCCCATGCCATTTTCTCCTTTTCTCTTTGACTGCCGGATGAAGTTACCATGGTAACCAGACAGTCCCAAGGGATGTTGAAGGGATGCAAGCTTAGGAGATGTGGGGGTGGAGAAGGTGGTGGAGCTCTTTGTTCAGATCCAAATGAAGATGAGCTGAAAACTGACACTGATGTCAAATATAATCCGTATGTACCGTATACTGTATCAGTGCTGCACACGTTTAGACATACCAACATTTGATTGGTAATACATACAAAACACCATATTTTACATTATATGTACATTTGAGTCAAGAAATATTACTACTATAAATATTACTCTAAGTAATTACATTATTTTATTAGCATTTAAGCAGGATGGTTTAGGGCTCCTTCACTATGAGTGAACATACAAAACATGAAAGAACCATTGAACAGGAAAAAGGAAACAGACAGAGAACAAGTCTTCAGGTATTTAGTCATGGCTGTGTTCAAACCCGAGCCAACCATGTGGTTTCCACTGAACACTGAAACCTGAGCTGCTAACAAACAAGCCGGTGGCAATGTAAGATTTTTAAAATCAATAATAAATCCAAAGTTAGATCTGTGTGTGTGTGTGTGTGTGTGTGTGCAGCTGGACTGGGAGGTTTCCTTGAAGAGGTTTCGGTCTCTCTCCAGAAGGCTTCTTCAGCTGCACACAGAGATTGAACTCTGGACAACTAAGACCTGGATGAGTGAGAATCTACACAGACATCAATAATAAATGTTGTGGTGGCCTTAACAAAAGAGTACACTTTGCGTTTTAGTTTGAAGTGTTTAAAGTGGTTGTATAGAATGTGACCTAATCAAAGCTGAGGCATGCAGGCTGCCAGGGAATCACAGGATGAAGGAATGGAACTTTTGATGGGTAAAGAGTGTGTTGTTTGGATCTGCGTGTTTCTAGTTTTCCAGGTCGATTGTTTACAATTTTCCAGAAGTATTTTGTGTCGCTAATCACTCTTTGGCTTTCTGATGATGGTACCACATTCTCCCTGAAACATCTCTCCTCCTATTGGAGTCATGCTGCTTAGTGATGTGTGTGTGTGTGTGTGTGTGTGTGTGTTCCTGTACAACAGCCTGAAACCTCTTGATCTCTCATCAATGGCTCGTTAACTCTTTCTGAAAACAACTCTCCACTAAACTGTGTTTCTGCTTATTTTTGCAAGGGCTAGCTTGGGCTAGTTTGGGCTAGCTTGCGTCACTGCGGGTTTAATCGACCATCTAAAGAAAATAAATGACCTGCACACGAGAACATGATTAACAGCTGTTGCTGTCAGTAGTCACACTGTTTGTGCGTATGTCTGTAGATAATTTCCCCATTCTTTCTTTCTTTCTTTCTTTCTTTCTTTCTTTCTTTCTTTGTGGGGGCCTGCAGTGTGTGACAATGGCCAACACCGAGGCGACCTACGATCAGCTGGCCCACCAGGTGGCCGTTCTCCGCAAGGAGAACTGCCACCTAAGGAGGGAACTGGAGGACAACTCCCACCAGCTTTCCAAACTGGAGACTGAGACCTTTGGCATGAAGGTCAGTACAGACACGTCATAGCATAAGCAATAATACCACCAGTAAGAGCACCAGTAATAACAGTAATAACAACAACGGTCTCACCCATATGCAGTACACGTGATCGTTTGTATTAACTCAGATATCACCACAGAAAGAAGCTCTCAGTTTTCTCCATATTTCTAGGATGTTATAAACGTCTGTAACCAAGGTTTCTTCCTTCGGCAGGAAGTGCTGAAGCAACTGCAGAGTAAACTGGACCAAGAGGCTGGAGCTCTGGCTTCATCTGGGAGGAGTGACGTCCTGCACCAGCTCAAAGGTCTGCACCTCTGCAGGGAATCCCTTCTTGTCATCGTCACAGTACATGTGCAGGCACATTTAGTATTGCTTTATTCCTAACTTTTAACCCCACCCTATCTTTGACAACAAATGTACAGCAAAAGAAAGGTTCAAGGTTATTGTTTCATCATATAATTGGGTGAATAGTGCCGCAGCAGCGTTGTGGAGGATTGTTTTTGAAGAGGTTCTAATTAAACTGGCGTTAAAGAATGAACAGATAAAACATAACATCTGATACCGTTTTGCATTATTTTATCTTTTGAACAGCTGAAATGGCTGTTCATGAAAAAAATGAAGCACAGGTCTGATCAAGTGTTTTTTTTTAGAAATAAAATGCAGAATCTATAAGTTTGTTCTTATAGTTGCTCTGTATATAGTTGTTTGTTAAAACTTCAAACAGACAGTAGAAAGTCTAGTAAATGTATTGAAAAAGGCTAAAATGGTAAATGATAACAATAGCTGATAAAATGAATAGGTGAGAATGATAATAATATCATGGCAGCATTCTCTGCTTAATTGCTTGGAAACACTGACTAATGTGGAGTGATTGATCTTTTTCTCAGAGCTTCACATGGACCTCACCAAATACTACGAGCTCAAACAACCACACAGTTGCAGGTATCTGATGGACAGTCTGGGAGGGTTGGGGCCTACAGAGGTTGTAGGGGCAAAGCTAGGTGATTTGGGGGCTCCGCCTTCTTCCTGCTGCTCCCCTGTCCTGGCAAGCGCGGCCTCGGGGGTGAGAAGATCCCAGAGTCCTGTTAAAGCTCAGTCCTGTTTGAGCTCAGTCCCTGCTGAGGAAGACTCTGGCATCCTGCTGACGCCTCCGTTTGTGGATGTGGCACCAGCTAAGCCTGCTGTGGTCAGTGGGCTGGATGAGCAGCTGGACGACCACCACCTGGAGCAGCTCTACATGGAGAGGTGGGCAAAATGGAATCAAAAGCTCGCTTTCACCTGTGAAACTGAACGCAGGGACAGCCTGTCTGCACAGGAAGTGTGTTGATCATTGGGAGTGTGAAACCTCCGTACCAATGTGATCGTTATCGGATGGCTGGTTATTATTATTATTATACTTCAGCTGTCTGAGAAAAAGAAAGTCAAGACCTATTAAAAACTGAAAAAGAAGGAAGGGCTAGTCTCCTGTGGAGGCCTTTTAGAGCAGAGACCTCTGGAAAGGGGCGGTTCTGCTGCCATCAGGAAATGTGTGTGAAGAGAGTCCTGAAGAGAGCTCCACTCAACCTGGAACATCCCAGCAGCCCACGGTGGGCCTAACCGCATCCACATCCTTCCTCATTATGCTGCTCGGGTTCGACCTCAGCAGCTTGTCTTGACTACGTGTAGAAACCGGCGGCCCAGCAGTTGTAGGGAAGAAAGAGGCCCCTGAGCGTCCCAACGCCCCTTTGCTGGCAGGATGTGGGCGTCCTCTTCAGTCACTCCCTCGTCTCTGTTGCACTGTGGGGAAAAAGTCAGGGTGTGATGAAGAGTGACACGTGTGTCCTGACGTAGGAACCTCCTGCTGGGAGAGATGGAGCGTGAGGAGAGAGAGCGCTGCTGGTACTTCAGTCAGCTGGAAGCACTGTCACAAAGACTTGCTCAGCTGCCTCGCATTGAGATGGTGAGGACACACATACACACACACACACACACACAACACTTCATGGTATGTTTGTGGACCCTTTGGCTTACTTGGATTTCCGTTTACACTGGTCATAAAAAGGTTGTGATTAACATCAACAGAGAAACAGTCTGCTTAAACTAATGCTGCACAAAAGATCTGCGTTCGTCCACTGAACACAAGCTAAGATCTGTGTTGATCCCACAGTGGGGAAATCTACCTGTTACACTAGCTCAACAACAATTTCAAAGAAGCATTAAATAATAAGCAAAATAGGCAAGACAAAGAGTCTTTCCATAGACAGCCGCACATGTAGATGTGCAGTGGTACGAGAATATGGATGCACAGCAGCTACGAATGAACCGTGTACATGAATGAACGAATGAAAAAAACACCAGAAAGTGCATAGATAGGAAACATCAGTCCAGCTGTGATGGTGAAAAACCTGTCCAGCTGTGACGGTGAAACACCAGGAAACACCAGTCCAGCTGTGACGGTGAAACACCAGGAAACACCAGTCCAGCTGTGATGGTGAAACACCAGGAAACACCAGTCCAGCTGTGACGGTGAAACACCAGGAAACACCAGTCCAGCTGTGATGGTGAAACACCAGGAAACACCAGTCCAGCTGTGACGGTGAAACACCAGGAAACACCAGTCCAGCTGTGATGGTGAAACACCAGGAAACATCAGTCCAGCTGTGACGGTGAAACACCAGGAAACACCAGTCCAGCTGTGATGGTGAAACACCAGGAAACATCAGTCCAGCTGTGATGGTGAAACACCAGGAAACACCAGTCCAGCTGTGATGTGGGAGCGTCTGGGACTGAACAGTGTGGTGGTGTCTGGGATGGAGGACCTGCGGAGGTGCTCCTCCTTCCACCTCGGCTGTCTGAAGCTTCCACTGAAGGAGCTGCTCTGGACCCGACTGTTTGATGCAGAGGATGGGAGGTGTTTGGCCAGGAGCCGCCTCTGTCCTAACACCTCCATGGAGTCCAGGGGGCAGCCACAGATTGAGCTGGCTCTGCTAGTCTGTTGAGCCTCTTCCTGTCCCGCTCAGTGCTCCCCCCTCCCCAGGACACCACAGACGCCACCACAGTCTCCTCAAAGGTGCTCAGTGGTGGCCTGCACACACCAAAGGATGCAGCCTCCTCAGCACGTAGAGGCGACTGAGCCCTCGCTCGCCCTCTGGGAGAGCGAGTCAGGGTTGTCGGTCCAGTCCAGTTCAGGCTGAGGGGGTGGAGGTGGGTCCAGTGGGCCCAGTCTCTGTCTGCAGGCTCAGGGTTCCTCCTCTCATGTTTAGCCTGTCCTGAGATGGCTTGGAGCCCTCACCAAAGCATCAGATAGACAGTGAATTCTGAGGGTTAACCAGGTTTTAATAACGGGTTAACCCTCCTTTGGCAGCAGTAAGCTCAACCAAAGGCCAGGAGGAAGTCTGGGCCTTTCCTCCTTACAGAACAGGGCCTGGGGTGTGTGGTGTGAATGGCTCCCTTGAGGTCCCCGAGGGTTGGGACTTTCTTCTGTTGGGAAGTCAGTGCTCTCCTCTGGGGCCTCCTCCCTCCAACTCCAGTCTTCTTTAGTGTCTTACTTACTCTAGATTTGTCAGAATTCTCACGTTCTCGAAGCTGATGTAGGAAATCACCCTCTAGTGACATGTCAGGTGGAGCAGGCATCCCAGGTGACCAACCCTAACCCTGCAGCCTGCTTTGGTCTGCCTGCCCACCAGGCAGTGGGGGGTCAATGCTGATGCGGGCTCGCTGAACTGACCTTGCAGTTGGGTCAAGGTCTTTGGGCAGATTTAACTGCCACACATATTCTTTTCTTTTTGTAGAAGGAAGCTGATGTGGTGCAGAGAGAAGGGCGGTTTGTTAGCGCCCCTACTGACCTGCGCCTGAAGCACCGCCTCCGGAGCTCATTCATAGAACCAGAGCTTCAGTTGTAACTTCTGTTCTATGTGTTGACAGTTTTCTCTGCAAATGGATTTGATCCGACAGCAGCTGGAATTTGAAGCTCAGCAAGTTCAGTCTGTGATGGAGGAGCGCTTTGGAACGAATGACGAGATGATTCTGAGGACTCAGGTTAGTGCTGAGGACACACCCCTAACCCTACCCTGACAGGAGACGGCAGCAACATCAGCTTTGACTAAAGTCTGTGTGTGTGTGTGTGTGTGTGTGTGCGCGCGCGCGTGTGTGTGCGTGTGTGCAGATGCGTGCCGCTCGTCTGGAACAGCTGGAGAAAGAACTGCAGGAGGCCCGAGGGAGTCAGGACAGCCAGTTACAGGTCAGAGAGTAAAGTTTGCTGGTGCAACCGAAGCGGCACCAGTAGAGGAGGTTAGCCAACGTGCCAGAGAATCTATCAAGCCTGACTTCTGGATTCTCTCTGATTATGTCAGACACGCTTTCTGGAGGGAGGCTGGTGTCCCTGGACAAAATGCAGTAGAAAACATTAGCAATAAAGATCTGGTTGGTCAAAATGAAGAGATTGTTGGTAGTTAGAGTAATAGTTAGAGAAAAACAGAGCCTAAGAATTGAAAAGATTAGTACTGTACAGTGTTGTGAAAATGTACAGGATTTTCTGTCTTTTGTGTTTTCAGCCGTTTGGATCAGAGAAGCCCCCTGCCGGTGAAACAGAGAAGTACACATGTGTCACTGCGGAGGGAGCAGCAGAGGACAAAGGAAGCAAGGTGCTCAAAGCAGAGCCTTTCACCGCTTCATGCTTTTAATCTGATTCATCTCGGGGTATCCGACTGTGCTTCATTCTGATTAAGCACAAAATCTCAGAGGGAATCACTCCAGACTTAATATTACAAAAACAAGACCAAATATGAATTTCTCAAATGTACAAGATATATTATAATTTATACAATAAAATTAAGTATCTCACATCAAAAACCGTGAAGGACAAAACAGTAAGTCAAATGACAGGCCCGTGATTATTTACAGTTCATTTGCTTGATTGTCATAAAATGAAAACTAATTACAACGGGTGATTTTGGTGCCCCCTGCAGGTGGAGATGGTGTTCTGGCTGCTGTCTATTCTTACTAACAGAGACAAGGATGAGATGTCTCGAACTCTGCTGGCGTTGTCCAGCTCTCCAGACAGCTGTATGGCCATGAGGAAGTCTGGCTGTGTCCCCCTGCTGGTCCAGATCCTGCATGATGCTCCAGGCAGCAGCGCTGGACCTGAACGGTCCGCTTCAGGAGCTACGGTGACAGGCTGCAGCCGGGAGGCAAAGTCCAGGGCAAGCGCCACCCTCCACAACATCATCTTTGCCCAGCAGGATGAGGGACAGGCCCGCCGTGAAAAGAGGGTTCTGCACCTGCTGGAACAGATCCGGACACATTGTGACACTGGCTGGGACTGGATTGAGGACCACACAGGGACCTCCACTGGAACCAGGAGCACCGGTAGGCAAGGTTTGCCTTCAGCACTGGAAACAACCAGGAAAAAGCATTCAGTCATTAAGAATTGTTGTTATTAAGGAAAATGCTTGAAAGTGTGAATGTGATCGCATACATCCTAATCATGCCTCAAATAAATGACAGATGTCCCGGAGCCGATGGACCCTCAGATCTGTCAGGCTGTTTGCGCCATCATGAAACTGTCCTTTGAGGAAGAGTACCGACATGCCCTGAAAGAGTTGGGTCAGTCACATATGAGCCTAGGCTGTGAGCTTTTTTCCCTCAGCCGTCCCCGGTGTTTTACTCAAGCGCTGTCCTCTTTCAGGTGGTCTACACGTCATAGCAGAACTGATCCACCTGGACCAGGAAACGCATGGCACGCACAATGACCCCATTAACATGGCACTGCGGCGCTATGCTGGGATGGCCATGACCAATCTGACCTACGGAGATGTGCTCAACAAGGTAACGAAAGGACAGCAATAAATATGATCGTGAGCCCAACTCTGTGGCCACTCCACGGCTGCACCTTGAACAGGTTGCTGTTGGATCGGACAGCCCCCACATAAGATCAGCCAGTCGAGGTCTGCTGCAAACCTGGTCAGCAAGGGTCCCTAACCTGTGGCACGCACGCTTGACCTGCTGTTGCTTTCCTGCTGGAGTTAGCCACTGAGACATCCAGATGTAAAATAGACAGATTTAAGTTACAACTAAATAGGCTGAAGAGGCTCGTTAGACAGGGATGGTGGTCCCGAGACCGCCACCTGAGCTGTCCACCATACTGCCCAGGACGGTGTTCATATAGACCGCTTGACCCCTGAGGTTGATAATCTATAATAAAATACACACATGAGTAGAGCTCCCCCGGCATACTGCTAGCAAGAGCAGGGACAGAAGATTAGATATCATCCACCCATCTTCTCTACCTGCTCTCTCCACACTTGGGTCTCAGGGCTCTGCTGGAGCCCATCCCAGCTGTCAAAGGGCGAGAGGTGGGTCCACCCTGGACAGGTCGCCAGCCTATCGCAGGGTCATACAACGACAGACAACCACTCACACTCACACCTACGGCCAAAGAGGTCACCTAACGAGCGTGTCTTTGGCCTGTGGTTGGAAACCCACACATGCACAGGGAGAACATGCAAACTCTGCACACACAGGCCGGAGCCGAGATTCGAACCTCGAACCTTCTTGCTGTGAGGCGACAGTGCTAACCACCGCAACAAGATTTTATAGATCTGAAGTTCTTAGATTGAACAGTCCCGCCTTTCATGTTGCCATCTTCATTCCATCCTTTCATTTAGCAGCTTCTAGATGTTCCTCTTGTGTTCTCTTCAGGCCACTTTGTGCTCAAAGAGAAGCTGCCTTCAGGCTCTGGTGGCTCAGTTGGCCTCAGACAGTGAGGAGCTCCACCAAGTGGTCTCCAGTATCCTCCGCAATCTGTCCTGGAGGGCCGATATTAACAGCAAGAGGGTCCTTCGAGATATTGGCTGTGTGTCGGCACTGATGACCTGTGCCCTGCAGGCCACCAAGGTACCCTTTTCACCGTTGTTTTCACCGTTGTTCTCACCACTTCGGTTTGCCACTCTGGTGGAGGCAGATGGTAAAGAAGATGATTGAAATGTCAGATTCAGTCCATGACTAGTTTTTCTTTATTTTTGCTGAAAATGAACCGAATTTCTCCCCAAGTCTAAATTTAGCAGCTCTTTAATCTGGATCTCAGATTAAAACCAATTTTGAGCACCAACCTCTGTCAAACACTCAAGTTTCCCTTCTAAAGTGTCCCCCACGGGGTTGAGGGGGTGTTCGTAATTGTGGTTCCCCTGTGTTAAAATGTGCTCTCTCTAAGTGTGAGATCACTTATTCACTTGGACTTTTCATTCGATCCAAACGTCTGTGTCTTTCTGAGCAGACGGTGAATCTGATTTTCCTTTTTTATATTTGATCCATTTTGCTTTGGTGTATATTTTGTGGGGTTAGGGTTGACCCAACCCCAATCCCAGCCCCAGCCCTCATTGACGGGTGTTCCTGTTTTCACAGGAGTCGACCCTGAAGAGTATTCTGAGCGCTCTGTGGAATCTGTCCGCTCACAGCATTGACAACAAGGTGGCCATCTGTTCTGTGGATGGAGCGCTGAGCTTCTTGGTGAGCACGCTAACGTATCGATGCCAGACCAACTCGCTTGCCATCATTGAGAGTGGCGGTGGGATTCTCCGTAATGTGTCCAGTCTGGTTGCCACACGAGAAGACTACAGGTAGGTTTGTGTCTAGACTCAGAAAGATTTTCATTGATGGATCGAAAAATCAGCAAATACACGACTTGGACCAATAAATGACGCACTAGTCCACTAGTTCTGAGTAACAGAGTCATGGAGTTCTTTTCTTTTTGAACAGACAGATTTTGAGGGATCACAACTGCCTCCAGACTCTGCTGCAGCACCTGCGCTCCCATAGCCTGACTATAGTTAGCAATGCCTGTGGGACCCTCTGGAACCTTTCTGCAAGAAGTTCCAAAGACCAGGAGCTGCTTTGGGAGCTAGGCGCGGTGAGCATGCTGCGCAACCTGATCCACTCCAAGCACAAGATGATAGCCATGGGCAGTGCTGCAGCTCTGAGAAACCTCCTTACCAATCGGCCCCTCAAGTACAAGGACGCTGCGGTTGTGTCACCCGGCTCATGCATGCCTTCACTCTACATGAGGAAGCAGAAGGCTCTGGAAGCTGAGCTGGATGCAAAACACCTAGCAGAGACCTTTGACATAATGGAGAAACAGAATCCCAAACACTTGACCCTCAACAAGCCCCTACGCCACATTGAGAGTCTGGCAAAGGATTACGCATCCGATTCGGGTTGTTTTGACGATGATGAAGCTCCTAGTGTGCCTGCTAATCTGGACACAGGGAGCTTCTCTATGCTGTCTATGTTCCTCACCAATTCTAACTTCTCACAGAACCAGCAACGCAAAAGGGACAGTGAAGCTGAGAGAGATGAAGGTTCATCTGTAGTTGTTGAGAAGAAGCATCCAGCTGATGCCGTATCTGCCGCTGCTGAGAAACTAGCGCAGAAAATCACCAACACTGTGGCCAAGATCGACAGATTAGTGGATGACATCACTATGCACACCTCTTCTGAGGACAGCTTTAGCCTCTGCTCTGAGGACCACCTGGCAGATTGGCCCTATGGGCTCCATGAAGTCAACGAGCAGGCCAAGTCCTCGTCCCCCCTCCTGTCCCATCTATCTGACACCAGCAGTGTGCTTCACAGAGACCGCTTCAGCAGAGCTCATGCACTCTTGCGTCTAAAAATAGCACATTCAAGTTTATCGACAGACAGTCTGAACAGTGGGAGCACAAGTGACGGCTACTGTGGCAGCAAAGAGCAGCTGCAACCTGTCACAAGAGCCCTCATGATGCAACAGCGCCCCAAGCAACTTGATCTCAAATTAGCTCATGAAGATTACCCAGAAGCTGATTCTTCTCTCTGTAATAACATTAACCTTCAGGAGATTCCTGAGAGAGACTCTATGGACAACAAAAATTCAGCACGTCTAGATCTCAGCAGTAAAGATGGAGACAAAAGGCAGGTTCAACCTGTCCAGACACCTGTGAGTGCATCCACAAAGGTTTCCTCTGATGTCAGCATGGCATCAATAAAGCTGTCTCCTTCTTGTCAGCAGGTCCCCATTATTCAGAGTGTGGCCACATTTGGTTTAGAAAAGGCCGTCGGTGACGTCCAGGCAGCCCAAGCCATGAGCAGACATGCTCCAGTCCCCACTGCAATGACCGCAGCAAGTGTTACAAAAGCTCCTCACTTAGCCTCCACCAAAAGCCCAAACGTTGGCACAATGGAGACAGTCCAGAAGTACTCCGTGGAAAACACCCCCATTTGCTTTTCCCGCTGCAGTTCTCTTTCCTCTCTTTCTTCTGGTGATGGAGGGCTGGATGCACAAAGTGATAATGAGATGAGCGACTCATCGTTGGAAATAATTGAAGTGGAGGATGAAGACTTGGTGAAGAAGGCTGAAGAGGATGAAACCTTGGAGGACCTGACCGAGAGCCTGCTGCTGATGACTGACTCAAAGTCCTTTCCCAGTAAAGAGGCTGCCCCCATCAGTATGTCCTGTTCTGGTAAAAGGGAAAAGGTGTTCCTCCGAGCAGTTTCACCAGCCATGCTTGAGGACCAGTCTCCATCAAGTTCATCCGAACACTACATACATGAGACGCCCCTGGTAATGAGCCGCTGTAGCTCAGTTAGCTCGTTAAGCAGTTTCGAGTCTCCCTCTATTGTCAGCTCAATCCAGAGTGATCCCTGCAGCGAGATGATTGATGGAACAATTAGCCCTAGTGATCTTCCTGATAGCCCTGGACAAACCATGCCTCCCAGTCGAAGTAAAACGCCATGTTGCCTCGAGTCACATGGTCAAGACACACAGGCCACCGGAATAGCTAGCCAATGGGAAGGCAGCTTGCGAAAGTTCATGGAGATTGCAGACTCCAAGGACAGACTTAGCCTTCCTCCTGATCTGGACACAATGATTTACTTCACCGTGGAAAAGCCCACGGAAAACTTCTCCTGTGCTTCGAGTCTGAGTGCCCTGCCTCTTCATGAACACTACATACAGAAGGATGTTGAGCTCAAATTAACGCCACTTCTCCAGCAAAGTGACAAGACCCTTTCTTGTCATGATGAAGATGACCCAGACTTTGAGAGTGGGGAGAGATACAGCGAGGGCAACTCAGATGATGATATTGAAATCCTAAAAGAATGTATTAACTCAGCAATGCCCTCCAAGTTTAGAACAGTTAGACCTTCCCTGATGACCTCAGTCCCTCCTCATGTTGTGAGTTCTCAGATCCATAAACCAATACATCTCCCAGTTTACATGATGTTCCCAAATGGCAAAACCCAAATGTGTCCTGGCAGGAAAATTATCGTTTCACAAAAGGATCTCAAATTGGATGATTCATCCCTCACAGATTCTGCTGAAGGAACACCCGGTTACTTTTCCACAACAACGTCGCTAAGTGATGATACACTTCAGTATCCCGTAAAGCACAGGGGGAGCAAAGACTGCTTAGCCAACAGTGCCAACACGGAACAAGGGCTCGATGATGCAAAGAGGATTGAAGATTTGAGGATTTTCTCACACTTCCACAAAATGAACAGAACAAACAACCATGGACTACCAAAACCCAAACACATCACTCCTACTCAGAGGGTGCTGATGCAAAGCAAAGAGGTTGCTGACAGAGTGGCTGCTCAGAGAAATCAGGAGCGGTCTCCAAACCAACCAAAGAAGAGACCGTGTCAAGACCTTGTCCGGAATCTGGAACTTCCTGTCATAATAAAAAGCACAGATGGAGGCCGAGAGATAGGATTCCAGAAAAGAAACACAATATGTAGAAAAGTTGCACATTTTCTACATGACACTAACTGTGTCAACGATGACGGCGTTGGAAATAAAGCATTAAGACAGACAAATAGAAAACAGGCCAGGGACCCAAACCCAAATACTCTCCACCAGGGGGTCACTAATACTGGCAAGATGGATATTTCCCAAGGAAAACACAGAGGGTTTCAGAGAATTAAACAAAGTCTGATAAAGGAGGAGTCTTTGGAATGTTATTCCCTCAGCTCCTCTCTCAGTTCGCTGAGTGATGCTGAGTTTGAGGACAGCCAATCAAAAGCCCAGCAAACATGGTACAAAAACAGACAGAACAAAACACTGAATATGATACAACAAACAAAGCCAACAAGCCTTCACAGTCAGTATGAAGAACCAAGCTCCACCAGCTCTGTCAGCATGGATTCAGAAGACGACCTCCTCCAGAAGTGTATAACATCTGCTATGCCTAAGCAGAGAAGGAAGCATGCATCGAGGAAGAAGAAAGCAGCGAATATTGAAAAAGGAAAGAAGGCCTTGGATGCATGGAAGCTGGATGAGGAATTGGATAGTGATGATGCAGCCTGGGATAAAGATTCAGACCTCAACAGTGTTGAATGGAGAGCTATACAAGAAGGTGCTAACTCTGTTGTCACTGGACTGCAGGCCTCAAAATCTCAAGAGCCGTCCTCTGAAGAGACCGAGTCAGTCGTTTCCTTCATGTCAACATCTAGCTTCACACCAAAAGAAAGGAAGTTTAGTAAAGACAAAAAATTAAATAAACCCTTAGACTTTGCTCAGCGCAAGCCAGTTCCAAACTTTCCAGTGGTGTTCAGAGGCAGGACGGTAATCTATACACCCAAAAAAGAGGCTGCTCCATCGCAAAGACCTCCTCCCACAAAACTGACAAACTCAGATCCTCCAAAAAACCCAAACCTTGCTCAACACAGGTCAAAGAGCCTTCATCGATTAGGGCACTCTCAAGACGTTGATTTATCCCTGCCAAAGAGGAGCTCTACTCCACCTCCAAGGATGCAGAAAAGTTCATCCTCTGGTTCATCACAAACCTCGACTCCATCCAAACAGAAGAAGACAACATCCCTGACCGGGATGAATAAAGTCAACCCTAAAAAAAGTGGTTCACCAACAAATATTCCACCAGCTTCCAACCCTGAAAGAACTGGATGTGCACCTTTTGTTAACTCAGATGAAAAGTTCTCGACATCAAAAACTCAGAAGTCACCTGTCCGAATCCCTTTTATGCAGAACGCAGTCAAACCTAGACCCCTGTCACCCCTTGTTACAAACCAAACAACTGGAAAACCAACAAATACGGTCAGTGGAAAACTGCCATCTCCTGCCAGTCGATTAGAACTGCTCAGGATGGCTTCAGGGGTTCGTGAGGCTGATCGCAATGGATTTTTGAGACAGATGACCTTCATTAAGGAATCAAAGACTGCGCAGAGACACGATGGAACTGAAGGCAGCATGTTCCGATCTCAAAAAAGATCCTTCCACCCGACTGGTTCAGGAGCCTCAGCTGTTTTCCTTTGTTCTTCACGCTGTCAGGAACTCAAAGCAGCTGTTCAAACCCAGAGAAGAGTACGAGCAAAAGATCAAGGACGAGCAGAACAGGGCAAGAGACTCGATCTCGGTCTTCAGCAACAGAAAACACCCTCCAGAGCGACCTCCAGTGAAAGATACAAAAACACAAGAGGTTCAGGTAGAAGAACCAGTTCTGAAAGCCCATGCAGGTTGGCAAAGAAAAATGAACCTGGCAAAGTGTGTGGTGCCAGGCAGCACCAAGACACAGATCCATTTAAACGCCACGCCTCATCACCAAGCATCAACATTCTGAGCCGAGTGACCAGTCGCTCTTCGCTTCGCTCGTCATCATCTGATTCAAGTAGCCGAACAAAGAGTGAGGACGATACAAAGAAACATGGACAGAAATCACGGCTAGTTGACAGGGCCACCTGGAGGAGGATCAGGGACGAGGACGTACCTCACATCTTAAAAAGCACTCTCCCGGCTGGCGCCTTGCCTCTGGCAGCTTCTCCTGACAGGGACAAGCCAAAGCTACAGGCTCCTTTGGCTAAACTGCCAACCATTCTACTTGCATCCCGCAAGACCAGTGATGCAACAGTCCAGACTGAAGACCTTTCCAGCAAGATCAACTCGAGCACTTCTCCAAGAGTGGAAGTAATTCCAGAGATCTCAGAAGAAGTGGTTCGACTTACACAACTCAGAAATGAAATGACAACTTCTGGAAGTAACCTCCAGGATGGAGAATCAGATTGCTCCCTGAAAAGCCACAGCAACATGGGCCCTTCAGACAGCCATGCTAGCGTGGCTGGGGTTGTCTATTTCCGCCAGGGAACTCCAAGCAAAGCTGCCAGAATCACTCCATTTAATTACACACCAAACCCAAAGGCCTGCAGTAAAACCACACAGAAGCGAGCAGCCGAAAGCAATGAAAAGCAGGAGAAGGGCACTGAGTCATAGCACATTACGGAAGGACTGGTATCAAATTCTTCCTCTGACAGATGAGTGCTGGTAGCTGCACATGGGAAGTAATACCCATACTAATAGCTGCCAAACTGGTAGAATGGGATTGAGATCGATACACAGACAGACAGATCTAAAGCCCATTCCAACAGTTTGTTCATGGGCATTGGTGCAGATGGTCTTAATGACGGAAATCTCTCAAAATGAATGAGCATCAATTTGTTCCTTTTATACTGATACTAAAGCCCTTGGAAGAAAAAAAGTGAAAACATAGTCTTGTGTTTAACTGAACTTGAGTTTACCACACAAATTAACGTTTTCAACTACTAAATGGAGAGAATGATATTGTGCATAATGTTGAAATATCAAGCACTTTGGCTATCTGACAATACTCACAAAAACTAACATCATCCTTTCTTACAGACTATCAAGAACATAGTCTGTAAGAAAGAATGATGAAGAACAGTTGAAGAACATTTCTGTTCTTGATCAAGAATAGAAATGTTCTTGATCAAGAATGTTTTTGATCAAGAACATTTATGTTCTTGATAGTCTGTGAGAAAGAATGATGTCTGACTATGTTTCCTGTCATGGAGTCCAGTATGTTTGGGCGAAACCTTTTGAGGTTGTGTGTGAATGTAAGTAAGAATAATCTCAATGTTAAACTCAATGTTAAATGTTTTTTACAAATGTTCAATTAACTGTATTGAGCTGCATCAAAATCTGTTATTAACTCCAAGTAAAATCATCTATTAAAAGGCAGAAATGTCAGAAGACCCTAAATAATAATAGTCAGCAAACAGCAGATCGGATAACATTAGTAATGATTTATATATTTGAAATGTTTTTTAAGTTGGCGTTAAGGGACAAATTTTGATCGGACAGAAGAGTGGATCTGCCATGAGCTTGTCCAGCGTGTAGTCCGGCTCTCACCCGACGACTTTGTTATGTTTTGGTTCCCTTCCTCAAGCACCGCCCAACGTACGCTGCCAACCCGGTCCCATCTCATTTCGTTTTTGTCTGCTGTCGGGATAAAATGTCTCCATTAGAGTAGTAACACTGGCGGAGAGCAGCTCACGTTGCAAATGTGTCTGACTTATGACAGCACACAGGTCAAATGGCCCACAGCAGTGAGCCGTCTGCCCAATTCTCCTAGAACAGCCTTACCTTCGAGGCACCTGTAGACTTCTTGAGCAAGCTGCCTTGCACCTTTCAATACCCTCAGGAGGGTTGAGAGCTGTGTTCCTTGGTCAGGACAAAGTCCAGATTGTCTTTCTTGAATCTGAGGTGTGATGAGCAGACAAATTTGAGGAAAATGGTGTAGATCCTTCCAGGGAGGCTGAGGAGTTCCATGTTTTGGACACCATCTGGTCCCTTTTTTGAAAGCAAGAAACCGCCGCTGTGTCTGCCAGTCCAGAGGCTCTGACCCGGACCTCTGGGTGGAGTTGTTTGACAGCTTCAGTGAGCTCAGTCCCAGTAAAAACAGTCTTCAGGTCATCTGGATGGAGAATATCCCGGACGTATTCTTCACACCTTCCAACTATATCCTCAGCTTCCTAGGGCCAATTTAAAATCTCCAAGGCCTCATTGAACCGTGCTTCTGCCCCAGTGCTCTGCAAAATTTGTGGCCAGAGAAAAAGTTCAGGAACTGAGCATCATTTGGTTTAAGCTCAGGCAAACCATTCCTCAGAAGAACGGTGTGACCAGTGGGGCCTAGAGCTATTCAAGAGGCTGGTCTGAGCTGCTGTTAGGAGCATCAACACAAACAAGGACCTGAAGGAAGCAATCTTGTCATTGTTGGTTTGAAAATGTAACACGCAGGCAAACAGTCTGGAGGCTAAAAGTAAGCTCCCGCCCACCCTCTGTTACTTGCGTCACGTGGCAAAGAAAAAGGACAACCATTCTCAAATCAACTCATACTTTGGAGAAAGTCTCTGATTTACAACCTTCTCTAGAATCTTGATCAGAAAGTGAAAGTTAAATATCATCTATAATAAATTTGTCTTTTTCTGAAGAACTGTAGTAATGCAGCATTAAATTCAACTTTTGAATGCTGAAGATGACTAGAAAGATGTTAAGATTACATTTGCCCCAAAAAAAGTGTTACATTAACCAACATTTACTTACATTTTTATAACGTCACTTCCTGGACTCCATGACTGCTCCAGAAAACAGATTTTCTAAGCTGCATAAAATGACTGGTAGTAACTTCAGATGCTTCTGTCCTCATTTTACACTCCACTGTAAATAACAGAAAAGAAAATTGGTTGGAGAATTGGCTCAGTCACTCGAGAGCCGTCATACTCGCGTGCTCACTGACTGTCTTCAATAGCTTTGGAGGTAACTTTGGAGCCTTGTTTAATGGACTTTTACTACTGTTGAGTGGCATGCATCTTTCAGGATATACTCACTTTGTAGCTTATTAATATCTGCTAAAGTGTGTACGAGTCATGATGGGAAGAAGTCCAGCATGATGTATTTTCCATGTATTACCATCAATCGTCTACATGAAGCAGCAGTGTGTTAAATGAAAACAGTATTAATCTACATTACCAAAGGCTGTTCAGTCCTGGAATTAAAGTTAATTCAACTCAGTTTAGTAGTGGTGTTGTTCTTTATCGTTTTTATTTTTCTTTTCATGCCTAATCACATTCAGAGTCTTAAAGGCATTGCTGCAGGCTCTCATTCAGACAAGATTTTCAAAAGTCAAGTAATGACATTTAATATTTGGACCATTAACATTTGAAAGAATGATTGAAGACAATATCTTGGCATTGTTGGCCCATGAGCACAAGTGATTTCACACATTATGTGATAAAGACAGTATTTCATTAAAAAAAAAATCAAATTCAATCCGAATAATTTAAGTGCTATTTGTTATGATCAACATTTGTCTCGACAGACTCAGAAACTGACCCTGAGCAAGCAACAGCGTAACGTGCATTTAACAGCACAACACACACGTCATGCATTGAAATGCTTGAAACTGCAGGCAAAATATAATAATTGTAATTCATGTCAGAGCTAATGGTCAGTAAAATTGGCCTTTCTCATCTGCTGAGATTGTCAGTGGGGCCCTCAAGTGCCTTGGTAGAGGCAGAGTCTGTTGGGGAAACCTTGTCTGATTAGAAGGGCTGATGTTCATCCCACCCAGGATGGCGCCACTCTCTTCTAGAATGTTGGCTTACTGTCTTAGAAGCGTACTGACATGATTGAAGAGCCAGTTAGTGAGATAGTTTCTGCTGCACCAGTAATGGAGGTTTATGAATCACAGAACAAAAGAGGTGTCAATCATAAAGATCCTAAAAATCACAACACTTCACAGAAACTAGTTACCACCTGGAATGAGTCTCCACCACCTTCTCCAGATAAAGGAGACGTTAGATATTGTCTGTAGCGTGTTAATGTACAGAATCGGGATCAAGAGAAGGTTGTTTTTTTTTTCTTTCTTTGGGTCAAATGACTACAACATTGAAAGCCTTCCAACCTGCTGCAAAATGTCACTAATAACTGTTGGAATGGGATCAAATAGACATGTGATAAGGTTATATTTACATCTTGTAGAAGTCATATTGTAAAAGTCTTTCAGTGCTGTGTGTTATTCTTGTTTCAGTCACCCCACTGATGTCGCTCTTTTTTGTTCCAGCCAGTCATGCAACCAAAGGGGCTCAGTTCTACTGTACGCCTTTAGATGGTGCTACAGTATGTCGATAGTCACCAGTAGTTATTGCAGAAGAAGAGAAAACCGAGACCCCAACTGCAGCTCTGCAGGTAGAGATGGGAAAACGGAAAGAAGGAAGCAAAAAGCTTTGGATGGACAGCAGCAGAGAGAGCAAAAGAGTTTGGGGTAGACCTACTGAGAGTGAGCCCAACAGAGCCGTTAACAGTAATTAACTCATGGTTATTACCAGACGCAAAATTGGATTTGACTCTGCTCGGGAAAAACAACAGTAGAAGCATCCATCCATCCATCTTCTTCCGCTTATCCGGGGTCGGGTCGCGGGGGCAGCAGCCTAAGCAGGGAAGCCCAGACTTCCCTCTCCCCAGCTACTTCGTCCAGCTCTTCCAGGGGGATCCCGAGGCGTTCCCAGGCCAGCCGAGAGACATAGTCCCTCCAGCGTGTCCTGGGTCTTCCCGGGGGCCTCCTACCGATTGGACGTGCCCTGAACACCTCACCAAGGAGGCGTCCGGGAGGCATCCTGACTAGGTGCCCGAGCCACCTCATCTGACTCCTCTCAATGCGGAGGAGCAGCGGCTCTACTCCGAGCTCCTCCCGTATGGCAGAGCTTCTCACTCTATCTCTAAGGGAGAGCCCAGCCACCCTGTGGAGGAAACTCATTTCGGCCGCTTGTACCCGCGATCTCGTTCTTTCGGTCACTACCCAAAGCTCATGACCATAGGTGAGGGTAGGAACGAAGATTGACCGGTAAATCGAGAGCTTCGCCTTTCGGCTCAGCTCTCTCTTCACCACAACGGAACGGTGCAGAGTCCGCATTACTGCAGACGCCGCACCGATCCGCCTGTCGATCTCCCGCTCCATTCTTCCCTCACTCGTGAACAAGACCCCGAGGTACTTAAACTCCTCCACTTGGGGGAGGATCCCCTCCCCAACCCGGAGAAGGCACTCCACCTTTTTCCGGCTGAGAACCATGGCCTCAGACTTGGAGGAGCTGATTTTCATCCCGGCCGCTTCGCACTCGGTTGCGAACCGGTCCAGCGAGAGCTGGAGGTCACGGACTGATGAAGCCAACAGGACCACATCATCTGCAAAAAGCAGAGACCCGACTCAACGGTATATAGACAGCCACCACGGTTATCTGCAGATTTATACAGACGCATTAAAAAGCTCAGCAAATAGATTAGGGGTAGCAGTCGTCATTCCGGAATTTAATGTTAAAATAGCAAAGAGGGTCAATGAGGGGATTTCAGTTCATACAGGGGGAATGTTGGCAATATTGTTAGCTTTACAGTGGGTAGAGGAAATGAAGCCACTGAGAACAATAATGTGCTCAGACTCCAGCTCAGCACTAGTTACGTTACAGCACAGTAACTCAGAAAGCAGAAGAGACGCCCTGATAGAAATCCAGCAAACTCTGTTCAGAGTTCAGATGATGGGCCTGTTGGTGGTGTCTATATGGGTTCCAGCACACAGTGGAGTGGGGGGAAATGAGCTTGCAGAAAAAAGCTCACCTAACCCTAACCCTTTCCTAGTCCTAGCTCCTATTTCCAAAAGAAAGCAAAAGAGGCGACAGTATACTCTAACATTGATCT